>JAZFAU010000967.1:0-27500 GCA_037178615.1 Dione vanillae
TCAATTCTATAAGCAATTTATGTTAGGAGCACAATCTAGTAAAATAGGCTTAGGATCAAAGAGAAAAGTTCAAGACAAGTGCAAAATGAGTGGCTAGCTACAGGAGAATTCTGAATCCTTTTAGCTTTAAAATGACGCAGCCTAATTCACGACTGGTTTCCTATTAAAATTCTATTTAAATGCGTTCAAAACTCTTCCATATCAAAGAAATTTAGCAAGATGGGGTAAAGCTACCGATAAATCTTGCAACATCTGTAAAAAAGCAGTAGGGATACTAAACATGGGCTGGTGGGATTTAGAGTAATCTTGGATAGTGATTAATCACTAGCAGAGCGCCATGACAAAGTTAATCGTTAATCTTTCACTATCAAGAGCACAGAGATCCACAATAACAAGCAAATGCTTAATAGCGTTTGTGAAAGAATTTTCTTATAAAAAACATACACAAAAGCCTTTCTCTATATTAGATTCAGCTCCTGATTGGATTTTTGTGATGGACACGTATGAGGGACACGTATAGAATCTCTGAGTATATTTGTGTTTCGTCATCCAGATCGGATATTTTTCTTTATTCTCGGAGCTTAAAACGCATAGTACTGGTAGAACTGCTTCAGTTCCGTGATCCCGAAAATTCACCATATAAAACTTAATTAGTATTTCGACAAACGAACAGATGAGGAATAAAATAAGTTTAGAGTTATTAGAAGATCTCAGTCTGTCTAGTATTGTTACAAATTCATTTCTAGAACGCACTTCGAAGGTGGCTGCTAAAAGTTTTTTGGCTAAAATTATTCTATGAGCCTGTTTGGTTAAATAATGATAATTGTGACAGCACGTACAATGAAACAACTGACATGTTGAAACAAAGCCTGCAATGTAACGAAATCTTTATCTTTATAAATTCAATACAGACATTGTTATCTAAATAAGTATGTAAATATAATTTCTTAAAAGAAAATTTATATTTATACTAACAATGCCCCTTTAATGTGGACTTAATACATTATTTGAAATTATCGTGTTGAAGAAAAGCTATCTGTAAACTCAATAGCTGTGGGTTTTATTGCCGTTTCGAGGAACGAATTGTTTATTCATTTCCACAGTCTGCTAAGTGCGTAACTTTGACTTACTCAACACATTATGTGCCAAGTTTAAGTGACATGACAGATTATATTAAATAGAACCTTGGAAATCAAAATAAGAAAAATATATAAATTGACAATTATAATGGAGTCAAATGAATAAATTATGCAATGAAATATACGAAATTACAAAGAGTAATAAAGCTCGTCAAATTAATGCAGTCCTCATGCACTCATTAATAAAGAAATGCATATTCTTCACGCTCTATCCCTAGCAGGGTAGTCAGAGAGAACCTAGCGCCAAACGCTGCGATCTCTGCATACCTGTTTCGCCTCGGCCACTGTCATTAACCTCTTCATACATGCTCTCCGGGGAATCTTCATGCTTTTTACTTAACTTCGTCCAGATAAAGAAATGAATTTGTTATAATTTATATTTCAATTGTATATGTGGAAATAATTATTAATTTTCATTTATAATATCTGCTTAAATAATGATTATTACAGTAACTGGCTATAATTCAGGTTAAGCCGTATCAATTCCCTAGATAGAACAGCAAATTGTTTCATCTTTTCATATAAAATATTAAATCGCCGCGTCGCGTTACAGGCAGACGATGCGCCTCTGCGCCACGACGGTCCTTAACTTAAATTATATTTTAATTTTTAGTTTTGAAAGTATTTTTTAAATATCCGATCTATTATCATAGGGAATCATGAATAATCCATGTTGCCAACTTAACTATTGTTATTATTTTAAATATACTACAATATATTTAAAAATAATAACACATTATTATTATTTGGTATCACTATTTGTTTACTTACATTAATCTTAGAAAGAAAACTCTTACAACCACTGTTTTGTACTTTGTAAGAGAATCATGTTCGTAATATATTATTGCATCCTTCAGCAAGGTTTTTACACAGTCTTCGAGACACTGAAAACTTTTCAAGATGTCGCTGTCGTTAAGTGATTCTGACGTTTGTTCTGGAATGTTGTCTTGTTTTTGTGCTCAGAAAATAGAAACTTCAAAAGATTTACTTAATAAAGTTCAAGTAATTTTAATTGGTTTAAATAAATTTAATTAAATTGTCTCAAGTTGTGAGACGGTCGTGACGCAGTGGCAAAGTGTGTCGTTGTAACACGATGGTCGTGAGTTCAATTATCACTCAGGCAATTATATACAATTATATCTATAACATATTTAGGATAAGTAATATTTTTTATTTAGCATAGAGTAATAATTTAATTATTAGAAATAAAAGATTGCACATCAGCTTATATTTGCTTTCTTATTAGTATTAATATATATGTTTTATATAAATAAAAAATATATTGTGTATTTACATTACAATCTGTTCTCCCCTTCCTACTGTTATGAACACAGCGTGTTGGGTACGTGTCCATAACACCACACCATCGCCACCTCACACACCAGTATCCAGTCTCCAGGACTCACTATAAGACGACACCCGCTTGGAGCTCATGGCGGATGTCGTAGCCCTAAGTATGGATTGGCAGGGATCAAATCATGCAACTTCAACCCGTCTTGAACTTATGAAGATTCCCTACAAGGCATATATGAAGAAGTTGTTGACAGTGGACGAGGTGAAAAAGTGATACTGGGACCGTAGCATTTAACGATTCGTTCTTTCGAATAATGTCGCTACGTTTAAGCGTGAAGCTAAATTTGTCTCTATATATGTACGTGTGATCATTGATAGATTGATTCAAATGAATAACCAATCAACCTGTGGGGTGGTAAGAAAAAGTGTTCAATAATGGTTAAATCATTTATTGCTAGTACAACAAAAAGAAAATTAGAGCTTGAATGAGTCTCATTCTTTTCAGATGGGTTTACTTAGTTCACAATCAATGCTAAATTGTGGAAAAGTCTATGTAATGAGAATTTTTTTCTTGGTGTTTTATAATTTAAATCCAATATGGAAAAGCATGCCATACTAATAAGTGTCAAGTATCTGCATAATTTTAATGACTAAGGTAAGTAATATACAACTGTATTCTTAGCTTATTAGCTTTAAGCTACTTAATAAACAAGCTGTGTTGGAGAAAATACAGCAATGAGCCTAGGATTGCTCTTGGCAAATTGCAATGACATTTGGTAAACAAATAGGTTGACGGTTACCACAATAGGTGTCAGGCCTCTGGTGACGTAAAGTGTAAAGTATATTCAATGTTTATATAGGAAATAAGGTAAGATTTCTTATTTCTATAGAATCGTAGGAACTGCTTCCTTTATCTTTCATCAATCTTCATTACTGTGTTTCATAAACTACCTGTTTTATTGTAATGCAAAACAGTTATATTATAAAAGTAATAAAAAAATATACTACAAAGTTGCAATATAAGTCATAGTCACATTTCCCCATTACATTGTTACCCTGACCTTCAAAATAAACGCCATTAAATTATCTACATCGGATACGCGGACGTAATAAAGTTTATCGCATATCGAGATTTGGCGAATGATCTCAATTTGTTCCGAACTAAATTGCATTTGATGTCAGTAATACTAGTCCCGAATCTAAGAACCGATCATAAACGTGAACTAGTAAATACGTCGTGTTTGTCGGATCCTCGCAAAATAGGATTATTCTGAATGTGCCTTCTCACAGACGTAATCTATCGATGTACATCTGCTTTCTGTACACTTAATTCTGCTCTAGATTTATTTTAGTTTTGAGTAAATCCACGATCACATTCCCTATAATAAACACAAATAACATATATATTAAAAAAGAATAAGAAATGCATTCATAATATTAATATTTAATGTATTTTATATAAAGGTGGAAGATACTCGCACTCAGAAAACGCTGTTAAAAGTAAGCCTATAAATTGCTCTATAGCTTTTTAGCGAAAGTCCTAAATAAATCAATTTAGCTTTTGCAGATATTATGCAATGTAATTAATAATGACAATTACATATAACAATTCCTTTGAATAAAATTAATTTAAAAGAAAAAAAGTTAAAGTTAACGTATACATTACAGAATATTAAGGTGGGAAAATATTGCGTTGTCATTAAACTTGAATTAGTATTTCACCAATAACAGATCGAAGAGCCAGAACTGGAAAATACTTTTAAATAATTATCATACATCTCTATGTACTTATCTTCTTATAATAAATGTAATATGATATATGGTAATAATATTTGAATGAGGAAAATTATGAAAATGTAGGTATATTATAATTAATATTTTTCAATATTGTAAATCATTCATTTTATAATTGTTTTAGAAAAATGCTTACTTGAACAAAAGATTGAATGTTATGAAGTCAGCACTCGTTAAACTTCAAAGTGCATTCAATAAACATGTACTTAGATGATATTACAACTTTAAACAAGCTTTATAGAAAGTGCTTTACAAAATGACAATAAAAATAGATAAAGAGATTGTTGGAAAGTACAAATTTAACTTGTAATATGTAGTTTAATACCATTTATAGTCTTAAGCGATTGTCTCATATTTTATTAAATAGAAAATAGCTGAGTTTAAAGTTTGGATAAGAAAATTGTAAATCAAAAAACTCGGTTACTGCAATTATTTACTCTTTTTTGTAAAAGCAAAAAAATACAAGATAGGTTTTTGAAAGGCATTTAAATTTTTTTTAAATATTACCTCATTAATTTATTCTTAGTTTCTACAATACGAACCTCTTCTACTCATCTACACAACGATATGTTCTCTGTCAATGTAAAAAATAAGCACAAAATTCTATTTACATTTCATAAGACCTATTCAAATATAAATTTGTTATAATAACTGTTAAACCCATCTGTGACAAACGGTAATTACGTATACGTACTAGATGGGCCTTATTCAAACACAAACGATTTCCATTGTGTTTTGTCGTAGAATTAGAGCATCCTTTGTAATTTGTCAGTGGAATTGGAATCATGAAGTTAGATCGGATGCAGCCGGGGTCAATTTGTTCGCGGTCGTGGCAGGTGCAGAACGTGCCACCTAATTCAGCTAACTGGATTAACTTGTGCTGCCAACACTAATGAAGTGCATGCAATTTGCAAGCTTAAAAACTTTAACGAACATCCATACGTATGGATGTGTATATATAACATATACATAGCACATTACGTAAGTATGTAGAAACTATACATTACATATTAAATTCATTCTTTTTTATGTCTTCACGCTTTATCTCGCACATGGCAGGGTAGGCAGAGGGAACTGCAGGAATCATAGGAACCTAGTGTTAAGACACTCCATTGCTTAATCCCTGCTTTCGCCGTCCCCACTTTCCGCTTTTTTTCAAGGCATTTCGTGTTGAGGGGTGGAACTAAACGCCGCGCTTTGCCTAGTTTCCAGAGCAAAGAAAATGGAAATAGAATATAAATTCATCTTCCCTGAGTGGGTATCGTACCCACAAACCGTCGCGTTTACAGGCTACTTGTAAACTACGCTACGCGTCGGCACCACGACGGTCCTCAAATTCATTCACCATTCCGAAGGCACATAAAATTCTTTCGTATATTTTAATTGTTATATTGATTATTAAAAAAACCAAATTATATTAGTAGTCTGTAGGCATAATCCGATTAAATTAAGTCACAATTTTATGATTCGATTGATCACCTGCATTTATGGAATTGGTAATAACCAATTAATTTGTCAAAGCGCTGTTTAGTGGAATAATGTTATTGTTTATCTAATAATAGAGCTCCGCACAAAATAACAGTTTACTTTATTGTTTTATTCAAATGAATCCATCCAATTCTCTGCAATTTATAAATAAATATTCATTTTCAATATGAGTACATACAATTAAGTTTTTGCATATTTGGTTGCTATACATACTTTTATTATTTACTTCAATTTTTTTTTATAGCTTCACGCTTTATCCCGAATATTGCAGGGTAGGCAGAGGGAAGTGCAGAAACTATATGAACCTAGTGTTAAGACACTCCGTTGCTTAGTCCCTGCTTTCTTCGTCCCCGCTTTCCGCCTTTTTCGAGGCATTATGTGTTGAGTGGCGGAACTCAACACCGCGTTTTGCCTAGTTTCCAGAGCGAAGAAAATGGAAATGAAAAAAAGGCAGACGCTTATGCCTCTGCGCCACGATGGTCCTCAATTTAATTTTATTTATTTAATAATCATAATCCACCATTAAGGATAACATTAATTTACAAAAAGTAAAAGATAATTTTTAAAACTGAACTTTACATTTAAACTAAAAGCTAATTAAATAATTCAAATTTAGGATAAAGTTTTATACTTATGTTTTGACAGTTTCTAAATTGGTTCAGAACATTCTTGTTGTCTTCCAAATGATCTTACGAGAGGAGTAATCCGCCTGCATTAATGCCAAAATGGAATATTAAACCTTAATTTTGATGATATGAATGTTTCATGAAAATATAATTTTTTAACGCAGCAGGGTTTGAACCACGCAAGCGCTCTGACCAATAAACCTGTGTGTTCTTTGTCACGCTGCATCGATATTTTTATATGCTTTACACAACTTTTTGCTTTGATTTTTTAAAAAATTAAACAAAAACTTTTCAACATTTTTGTTTTCTTTAACTATTTTTGTTATTCTCAGTGTGACACTGTAAAAATCATAAAAAATATTATAATAGTTTTTGGATAATATATTTAATAATGGTTGAGTTAAAATATTACTTTATAAAATGTAGTAATTAAAAATTTTAAGCAACCTTTTATTTAATCAAAACCTGCTATAAGCTCTGGTTGATATTGAGGAATATTTTTACCAAATAACTCGTGTCACCATTTTGAATTGCCATTCAACCTACAAAATATATATGATTTCTGTTTGTTCATATATGGCAACCCCGACTAGTTTAGAGTCTTGTGCGAACACCCCGCGCGAGCGGTCTGTGGTAATTGTCGAGAAGTAGAAAAGGGGGCACGTGAGACGGCCGACGCGAGCGTACGTCCTTCCTGAATCGATATATTAATAAGCGGTGTGATTTTCCCTCAGCCTTATTTGGTTTCCCTTTTGTGTATTCCCTCTTGATATTGAACCTGACAAAGACAAAGCTACAAAAGATAATAGTGCAAGTAACCCTAAGTGAAGAAGACTAATGTGAAACATTCCACGGTGCCGTGAACAATCAGTGTTTGTGTTGTGAATTATGAAGATAAGGTACTGTACAATTTCTATTATTCTAAGATCGACTATAAGGTAAATAATTAATAAATAAGCTACCCCTCAGCACGCTTCCACAATTGCTGAACCAACCCTACCCTCTATTCAATATATATTTTTGGTAGCAGAACGCAGTTCATTATATACTACTATACAGTTCTGGTAGCAGAGCGTGGTTTCATCCCTCTGAGTCCCCTTGATTATAGCGTAGTTTCATCCCTCTGAGTCCCCTTGATCATAGCGTAGTTTCATGCCCCTGAGTCCCCTTGATTACAGTGTTATTCTCCCGTTTTGGTATTTTGGCTCTTAATTTGGTACCTAACGCATAATTACAATATAATTTACTTGATTTCCTAACCTTTTAAAACGTGTTCGCATCGAGTTGTTTAAAATATAACGTAGTCGTGGGTAGAATTATCGTCGCGCGCTCGCCTTGCCGCATACTACGCGTTTCATTCGAGTATGCTCGTGAATTATATTTTATTATAAATAATATTATATGAAATTTTTATACATATAATATTGAATATATAATTGTGTAGGGTGAATGTATAATGTGTAAAATATAAAAATAAATATTGAATATAATTTTATATATTAAATATAAAATATAATAAATACACATAATATGATTACATATATTTTATAATATTACGCCTATACGTTATTACCTATCCCGTTTTAAATTATAATTAAAGTAAGTTAAAATATTTTAATATAATTTCCTTAAAAAACTTACTTACTTTAAAATATTATCCCTACACTTTTATTGTTACTTTTTTTTTATTTTTATTTAAATGAAGTTTAAGCCTTAATTGTAGTCATATTATATATCATATTATTTTGTTATATTGCGATATAAGTAGATCGCCGACTCGACGCGTCCCTGACCTCGACCGTAACTGGTTTCTTGTCTCGCCCGTTGTTGTGGATTCATTGTTTATTACGTGTTTATTATTTTTTTTAATATTTTAGTTGAGTTATTTGTTTACTTGATTTCTGATCTCGCCCGTTGTTAGTGGGTTCATTGTTTATTACGCGTTTATTAATTTTTAATATTTTAGTTCAGTTATTTGTTTACTTGATAATTTAAAATGGCTACTCATGATGAAACAGTAAAATGTTCCTTATTTACGGAAAGCGCGGAATATAGAAAAAATATAGGTGTGGTACGCTTTGTTTCCGATTGGATTAACGATACCTCGGAACTTCTTGGTACTTTTGAAATACCTAGATTATTAGTTAGGTTCAAGGATTTAGATTCTCATTGTACTTCATTTGTAAACGCGTCCTCAGTGCTCCTGGGTGGGTTAGACCCGGCTATCGATTACCAAGAAATTAGTTATGTAAAAAAAGAAGTGCGTTTAGTAAATAAGAAAATAGACGACCTCCGGGTGCGTCAGTTAGAGTTGTGCCCACCTGCTCCCGTAGTTGATCCTGTCATGGCCAGTACACCCGTAAGAATGAGTAGTAAAAATATTACTGAGCGAACTCCTTATAATAGATTACCTGATTTACCTATCCCTAAGTTTGATGGACGTCCTGACTCCTGGATAAGTTTTATTGATCAGTTTGACAGTGTAGTAGATTCCCAACACCATTTAACCCCCACAATGAAATTACAGTACTTGGTTGGATCCTTAGCAGATGAACCTAAGCGGTTGTTGCTACATTTAAAAATTGAAGAAGGCAACTATGAAGTTGCTCGTGAGTTGTTGAAACAACGGTATCACAATACACGGGCTCTTGCTGATACCTACATAACCCAGATACTTACCCTGCCGGAGATTTCGAATAAATTTACAGGTTTGCGCGCGGCCTTCTTGAACCCCTTGTTAACTGCCTATCGCTGTTTAGAACGTTTAGAGTTACCCGTCTCCTCATGGTCTTATATGTTAGTACATATATGTTTGACTAAGCTTCCCTCTGATTTGAAATCCCGTTTTGAGCGTTGTTATGGCGGTGACGCTGATGAATTACCTACCTTTAAAAATCTTACTACTTTTTTGGAAGACGAATGTCACCATGACAACGTTGGCAACACCTCCCTTGTAGATTCTAACCTGACGAAATTTAAAAGTACTGTACCTAAACATACTTACTTTGCGGCTCCTCCCTCCCCTATATTAGATAATAGACAAAAAATGTTACCTGTAATAAATAATAGTAAAAAATGTTACCTGTGTGCTTCCTCTTCCCATTACCTCCGTGAATGTCCCGAATTTAGAGCTTTGAATCCTAGAGAAAGATAGGGGTTTGTAAAACATTCCCGGTTATGTTATAGGTGTTTGGACAAACATTCAATTCTTATGTGCAAGCTGGACTACAAATGTTCAACCTGCGGTCGCTCATCCCATCACACTATGCTATGTTTTAATGATTCCCGTAACCCAATGTATCCTTTTTTTTTTTTTTTTGTTTTTTTTTTTTTTTTTTTTTTTTTTTTTTTTTTTTTTTTGTCGCTGGGAAAAAAATGCCATTACGCATCCCCTTCCCGTCGGGGGACGGGAGAGGGGTATGTGGGACTCCCGGTAAAGGCGTTCCCGGTATACCCACTAAAAATACCCAGCGGCGCTCCGACCTCACCTGCGTGGAGAGGGCCTGGGAGTCCATAGCGTCCAGGCCCCCGCCGGTGACTGCCCGCCCTACGGCAGGCCCCTCAGACCCCCCCTAGTGGGGAGGGGTCGTTACAATGGCCGGAGTGCACGGCCATTGTGGCCCGACGAGTGGGGTGATCCTGGAAATGCAGGCGGTGGCGCCCCCGCGCCTGTCGCCTGCGGATCACCCCCAGGGGCGGAGGGCGACGGACGTTGTGTCCGCCGTCTTCTACCCCTTCTTCGTCTGCGGAGCGGCGCCGTGAGAGGGTCATCCTCCCGCGTGCGCTCCGCCGCCTCCTTCTGTGACATTACGTCCTCACAGAAGGAGGCTACCGCCGCCCATGCCTCCTCCCCGCTCAGCATGGCGGCGACCACGCTGGGGAGCGTGAGGTCGGCCCCGACTACTGCCACCAGGGCGCGGCGAGGTTCGGACCACGATGGGCACACCTCCAAGGTGTGCTCCGCCGTATCCACCGCCGCCCCGCAGTGGTGGCACGCTGGAGACTCCTCCCTCCCGATCCGGTGCAGGTACGATCCGAAGCAACCATGCCCGGACAGCACCTGCACAAGATGCAGGGAGAGGGAGCCATGCCGCCGATCGAGCCAATCGCCCAAGACGGGCCCGATGGCGTCCAGCAGCCGACGACCGAACGCCGCGGAGGTGACGTTCTCTGCCCACTGCCGAGTGACGGCGTCCCTCAGCTCCCGGCGGATTTCCTCCCGCTCTCCCGGATCCGGACGACGGTTCAGTGCCCTCTGACCCGCCGTCCACTCGTACATTCTGGCGAGCACCCAAGCCTCCAGCTCCCAAGGATGGGTGCCCGCCAGAACGCACGCCGCCGCAAAACTCACTGTGCGGTACGCCCTAGCCACCCGCTGTGCAATGGCCCTTTGTGGCCTGCGGATGGCAGCGGCGTTCTCCCTTCGCCACAGTGAGTCCGCCCATATGGGAGCCCCGTACAGGGCCATACTTTTCAGTATGCCGGCGTATAGACGCCGGCATCGATCGCCGGGACTCCCGACGTTCGGGAGGAGCCACGAGAGGGCGCCCGCTGTTTTGAGCAGGCGCGTCGACAGCTCGGCAAAGTGAGCGCCGAAGCGCCACTTGCTGTCGAGCACCAGGCCCAGATATTTCATCTGGGCCTGCACCTCAACGCGGGCACCCTCAACGAATATATGGGCGTCGGGCGGTTGGCGCTGCCGAGGCCCACGGAAAAATACGGCCTCGGTCTTGTGCAGCGCCACCTTCAGCCCTAGGCGGGAGATTCGGTCCACCACTAGTGAACCTCCCGCCGAGGCCAAGCTGGCCGCCTCCCCGAAATTTCTCCCCCGGGCAGTAAGAAGGGTGTCATCTGCATAGCAGATGACAGACGTACCACGGGGGAGATTTCCCCGCAAGAGCCAGTCGAATCCGATGTTCCACAGGAGCGGTCCTAGAACAGAACCCTGTGGAACACCGGACTCGACGCAGTATCTGCGGAGCTCGCCCGACTTGTTGGTTAGGCGGACTGTCCGATCGCTCAGATAGTCCGCCAACAGACCCCGCAGATACTGGGGCACCCCGTGAAAACGGAGCGCCTCTAGCACGGTGGAGTGGGGAATGGAGTTGAAGGCGTTGACTATGTCAAACGACACAGCCAACACTCCATCCCCCGCGGCCATCGCCTCCTTCACCCCGTCCCTGAGTCGGGACAGGGCGTCCACCGTCGAACGCTCAGCTCGAAAACCGAACTGAGCGTCCGCTAGGTCCGGGCCAATTGTGCGCAGGTGGCAGTTGACGCGGGCGGCGAGGATCCTCTCGAACATTTTTCCGACCTCATCGAGCAGAACGATGGGTCGGTATGCCGAGGGGGAGTCCGCCGGCCGCCCCTCCTTCCGAAGAAGGCACAATTGGCCCTCCTTCCATGGCTTCGGGAACCTCTCGCACGTCAGGACACGCGCTGAAGAGGTCCCGAAGCCTCCCTCCCATCTGGGAGGCGGCGATGGCCACAACTCGTGCGGGAACGCCGTCCGGACCTGGGGCCGTCTTCTTGGCCCGGAGGCAGAGAGCTGCCATCTCCATCTCGTCCTCCGTCACCGGGGGGACCTCCTCGGCCGATGGAGCCGCCACCAGAGGGGCGCTCATTACTGGTGGGGTGAAGTTGTCCCTGCGCGGAAACAGGGACTGGACCACCCCATCCAGGAGCGCCGGCTCGAGGGTCTCAGCAACTGGGGGGCCGCACGGACGCAACTTGTTGCGTGCCGCCTTGTACGGCCTCCCAAACGGGTCAACGTTGAGACCCTCCAACATTTCCCCCCTCGCGCTACCCTGAGACTCAGCCATTCGCGTCGTCAGGGTAGCCTTGGCCTCTATGTAGGCAGCATAGAGGTGGCCCTCGTTGTCAAGGTCGCGTCGACGCCGCCGCCGGCTCCTTGTGTAGGCCCTCCTGGTGGCCACACAGTCGGCCCGGAGATCCGCCAACTCCTCTGACCACCAGTACACGGCGCGTTTAGGAGGAGGCCGGTGAGACCGAGGCATGCTTGAGTTGCACACCTCGGTCAAGGAGTCCCTCAGACGGACTGCCGTGGCGTCCACGTCCCGGCCGTCGACAGGAGGCGACAGCCAGTCCTGCACGAAAGCCGCCTCCTTGGCGGCCTCCCGGTCTAGGCGGGTGAGCGCCCACCGTGGACAGTGCGACCGACCCGCGCGGTCCCCCCGGGAGCCCTGTGTGGAGACATCGAACCGCACGTATCGGTGGTCCGACAGCGTCTCCACCAGCTCCACCCGCCAGTCCACAATGCGGGCCGCCAAAGAAGGGGAGGCGAAGGCGAGGTCCACGATGGACCCCCCCTCTCGCCGCACGCACGTGAGGACTGTGCCCCTGTTGAGGAGGGACAGACCGGACGAAACGTACCAGGCCTCCAGCTCTCGACCTCGGGCATCGGTGGTTGGGTTACCCCACACCACCGACTTGGCGTTAAAGTCGCCCACCACCAGTACCCTGCGCTGCACCACTCTGCCGACCACCATGGCTAGGACTTCGAGAAAGCTCTCGAAGTCCGTGAGAGGGCGGTTTGGGGAGATGTACACCCCAATGAGGGCCACTTCACCCCACGCGGCGGCCACGTATCCCGGTCCCCTCTCTAAGAGCGAGAGGGGAGGGGAGTCTGTGGAAGACCGCGCTACCAGTGCTACCGAGCCGTTGTCGTCTCCCAGCCAGCTGCTAGGGACAGAATACGGCTCGGCAACAACCGCCACGTCCACCAACCATTCTGCGAGGGTTTGGACCAGTAAATCCTGGGCCGCTCTGCAGTGGTTGGTGTTCGCCTGGAGAATGCGATGGGCTCCGTTCATTCGGTGTTCATCGCATTCCCCTCGGTGGCCGGCGCAGTAACTGGTGTTACGACGGCGGCGGCAGCAGCGGCAGGTCTCGCCTGCGCTTTCCCCTTCTTAGATGGCGGGCAGCACTTCCTGCCCGTCATCACGTGGTCGGCGGGACGACCACTGGCAGCGCATACTGCGCAGCGCGGAGTCGTAGCCTCGCACGTGGCCGACTTATGTCCCTCTTTGCCACAACGGAAGCACAGTTCCGTGCGCTCGGCAGTGGAGGGACAGAGAGCCCGGGTGTGGCCAATGCCGAAGCACTTGAAGCAGCGCATCGGCTTGTCCTCAAGTGCCCGGACCCCACCAGAGCTAAGCCCAACCCGGAGGCGACCCTTGGCCAGGACCGCCTTGGCTGCTACGACTGGGCATTCCAGCAGCATAGTGCCCATGCCTCCGCGGCCGGGTCTAATGGCCAGGCCCTTGATAGCTGTTACGGCGCAGCCCCCCGCCGCCGCTATCGCAGCCACTACCTCCTCTTGAGTGACCGAGTCGTCGAGGTCAGTCACTTCAAGAGCCGCGCATTTGACAGGTCTTGCGACCTTTGCCGTGCCGGCGACAGCCTCTTTGAGCTTCGACGCAAAGAGGTCTGCCTTGGTGCCACCCTGAGACCCGGAGAACTCGAAAATTCGAGCCCCCGTTTGGGTCTTCCGGAACGTAACTCTCCCCGCCCCGAGTTGCGCTGCATCGACACTTGTACGGGCCCGCCGCAATACTGACTCGTACGTCTCACCGCGCTCCGCTGCCTCTGTGGTCAGCGTGACCACGACGGCAGCGGTCTTAGGAGGAGCGAGCTTCTTCCTCTTGTCAGCCGCAGGCTGGCTGGCCTTAGGCTGGGCTCCAGGGGGCTTAGGGGCCGACTTCTTGCCCTTCCGCTTCCTCGGTACCACCTTTGTCCAAGGCGCATTGGAAGGGGTGGTGGAGGGCAGAAGCGGGTCTTCCCTCTCGACTACCTCAGGTGCCGTCCGGGTAGTCGGGGCAGGTGCAGAGGGCTTTTTCCCCTTGCCTTTCCCTTTGCTGTTGGATTGCTCCCTGGGGGCTGTGGTCGCTGAGGGACCCGGCGCGGGAAGCGTTGCCTTATTCGCCGCGAGAGGAGGGCGAAGCCGCTTCTCCGGCAGCAGCCGGTCTTCAATGGCCGCGAAACAGGTCCTGATGAAGGCCCTCTCTTCCACGACCACCTTGCGGATGATATCCTCAAGGTTGGAGGGGAGAGGAGCCGTAGCAGGACCTTCCGCGGACGCCTCTGGTCGAGCCATGAGCTCGGCGACGCGCGCGTGCAGCCCGGACACCTCCTTCTGCAGGCGATCCACCTTCGCCTGCAGCTGCCTCGTCTCGTCAGAAGTGGTGCGTTGCGCCAACTCCTTGACGATGCCGAGCAAGCTCGCTGCCCGGCATTTCAGGGCCTTCTGGAAAGTCCCCTTGAGATTGGAGGACTTGGATGCCACCTCCAAGATCTCCAACTGGTCCTCCAGTGCCATGCGCTCCATTTCCTCTACGGAGTGGTCCGCGTAGAGGACGCTGGAGGCGCCGTAGCCGGCCTTCGCTCTGGCGGTCCGCGCCTGCTTTTCCTTCGAGGCGATCCTCTCCTCAAAGTCCGTCTGGACGACGACCCGCTTGGCGGGCTGCTCCGCAGTATCCGGAGATTCTCCGGAGCTTCGCCTGAAGAAGGCCCTCTTCCTCGACTGGCGGCTTGTGGAGCCGCAGTTCGAGCCACTTCTGAAGGACTCCACGTCGGAATAATCCGACCCGAAGTCACTCCCTCTAGCCAGACTGGCCACGGATGCAGCACGGCTGGTTCCCGATGCCGAAGCATCGCGGGACATGGGTTGGCCCTGAGAAGGGCCTTTTGGTTGGCCCTGAGAAGGGCCTTTTGGTTGGCCCTGAGAAGGGCCTTTGGGTTGGCCCTGAGAAGGGCCTTTTGGTTGGCCCTGAGAAGGGCCTTTTGGGAGAAAACGCCCGGAGGCGTCCCTCAATTGTTTGGACATTGCTGTCCCAACAAAACAAAATCGAAAGCAGACAAAGTAAGATTTCGATAAGCAGTATTCGTTTGCCGTTAGCCTGCCACTCCGTTACGGTGGTCAGGCTACGTTGCCCAGGGGTCACTACGAGGAAGTCAATACTGCGGGGGACCCCCAACCCAATGTATCCTACCTCATCCAATCGCAATTATAATTGTAATTCCAAATTTAATAAACGCAATTATCCGCGTACCTGTCCTTCTTCTACCCGCGGTCCCCATATGGGCGGGGGCCAGCATAAGAAATATTCCCCTTCGCAACTCCAGCGCTCCCCCCAACGACATTCCCAGAGAGCTTTTCCCCCCAGAGAAAATGCTCCGCCCCAACCTAGACAGGTTGAAAATAATATAAGATATCGTGATAATTCCTATAATAGAGAAGATAGACCCACATAGCTAGATACTTGTATTACTCCCCCTTCCCCTTGCCTGAATATCTCACCCAATTTATTATTGCCTACTGTTAAATTACACGTTAAAACTGCTAGTGGTTATTATATTGAAGCGCGTGCCTTATGTGATACCGGTGCCCAGGGTTGCCTCATTACAACCGATCTTGTTGTTAATTACCTCAATTTGACCATCTCCCCCTCCTGTGCCCCTGTACGTGGCATAGGTAATATTCTTTTAGTGGTTTCCCGTGGTTCTATTTCCCTGTGTTTTAAACCTTTGTATAATTCATTCCCTGAGGTGTCAACCTCTGCTATAGTTATAGATGTGATTGCCGGTACGCATCCTGAGTTTGAGTTCCCTGAGTCTGTGTTTTTTCCTAATAGTGATTTTTCCCTTGCTGACCCTACCTATAATAAGCCTGGCCCGATAGATATACTATTGGGTGCTGACGTGTTCGGCGCGCTTTTATTACAAGATAAAATATTTAACTTTAACGGCCTTACTGCTTTATCTACAATTTTTGGTTATATTGTTTGCGGTCCAGTCGCTGCCGATTATGGTGAATTAGAGCCCCCCATGACTGGAATATCCTTATCCCGTCTCATCGAGAGATTCTGGAAGGTCGAAGAGACCCCTCAACCTATGAATGCTAACCCCTTACATAACGTGTGTGAGATATTTTTTAAAAGGTACAACCTCCCGTCACACTGACGGTCGGTTCATTGTGAGACTCCCCTTCCTGAACGATCGACCTACTCTTGGAGAATCTAAACCTACAGCTATCCGTCGTTTCCTTGGCCTCGAGAAGCGTTTAAACGCGGACCCTAAATTACGTGATAAATATATTTCTTTTATGCGTGAGTATATTGAGTTAAATCATATGAGTGCTTATCTCTTCCCCTTACCCAGTTAACATTACTTTATTCCCCACCATGGTGTCTTTAAGACCGGAGACACATCTAAAATACGTGTTGTTTTTGATGGTAGTTGTCCCTCGTCTAACGGTATCTCACTTAATGAATGCCTACATAGTGGTCCTAAATTACAAAAGGACATTAGCCTAATCCTCCTTAACTTTCGTAAGCATGTCGTTGTGTTTGTGGCAGACATACGCATGATGTTCCGTATGTCGTGGGTACATCAGGATGATCGTAAATACCAACTTATTTTATGGAGTGAATCCCCTTCTGATCCCTTACTCACCTATTCCCTAAATACTACAACTTACGATTTTTGCTAAAATTGAAGCGGTATTAAATTCCCGGCCGTTATGTCCCTTATCTAATGACCCTAACGATCTAGAAGTTCTGACGCCTGGTCATTTTTTGATTGGCCAACCTCTTAGTGCTTTGCCGGAGTATCCCTATAACAATGTAAAAATTAATCGTTTAACCCGTTTTCAAGTAGTGCAACAGATAACTCAACATTTTTGGTCGCGGTGGTAGTTAGAGTACCTATACACTCTGCAGACTAGGCAGAAGTGGACTGATCCAGTGAATCCTCCAACAGTAGGCGAGCTAGTCCTCATAAAAGATGATAATTTACCCCCTTTACAGTGGCGACGTGGTCGCATTTCCCAAATTTATCCTGGTAAAGATAGCGTTGTGCGTGTGGTCGATGTTAAGACATCGACAGGTATCCTAAAGAGAGCCTTAACCAAATTAGTTCGTCTACCTATAAGTTAGCTACTCCCATTTTCTCGTAAACATTAGATGTTTAGGGCGGGGGCTATGTTTGTTCATATATGGCAACCCCGACTAGTTTAGAGTCTTGTGCGAACACCCCGCGTGTAGTAGTGGTCGAGTAGTAGTAAAAAGGGGCACGTGAGACGGCCGACGCGAGCGCACGTCCTTCCTGAGTCGATATATTAATTAGCGGTGTGATTTTCCCTCAGCCTTATTTGGTTTCCCTTTTGTGTATTCCCTCTTGATATTGAATCTGACAAAGACAAACCTACAAAAGATAATAGTGCAAGTAACCCTAAGTGAAGAAGACTAATGTGAAACATTCCACGTTGCCGTGAATAATCAGTGTTTGTGTTGTGAATTATGAAGAAAAGGTACTGTACAATTTCTATTATCCTAAGACCGACTATAAGGTAAATAATTAATAAATAAGCTACCCCTCAGCACGCTTCCACAATTGCTGAACCAACCCTACCCTCTATTCAATATATATTTTTGGTAGCAGAACGTAGTTCATTATATACTACTATACAATTTCTAATAAAATTACTCCGCAGGTAGTATGTAATACATCACATATGCATTCATGTCATTTCGAATTGTTTTATTCTTTTCTATTTAACTTATTTCAAGCTTTATTCCGCGGAGTATAAGTTATATACTTTAAAAACGCTAAGTTTCCCAAATTGTCGAGTCAAGACACAGATTTCAATGTGGCTGAGTTTAACACTGTTCTTTATATTACCAGAATTAACAACTAATAGTTTTGTCCCAAGTGAGGAATATACTGCTCCACCAAAAAGGCCTTATAAACCTGAAATAAAGGGCATTTATTATTTTTAAATAAAACATTATACTCTTCAGTTATAGAAGTAGTAATAGTAGAACTAGATTCTTAATATAAAACAAAAGAATACATGTAAAATGAAATTAACATCAGCCTTTATTCTCACGCTCGAGAAATATATTAGTATGTCTACGAAGGATATGTAAATGGATCTCGTAAAGAGATATTACTTCAACAATTGAACGTTATTCCGTTTTGTATTACACTTTTACTAAATAATGAAACTTAATTTTTTAAAAATGTATGGAGACATATTTCTACTATATAAAAATTGTGAATGATTTTATGTAGAGGTAAAAAAAATATGAATATTATTACTAAATTGTTTCCTCTGGTTTGAAAGTTGAATCTAATGTTAAAATTTTTCATTCTCCAAATTGTTGATATTATGGGAATATATTATATTATGCCCTTGAAGTTTAATTAACAATAGTTGTAAATGTTGTAATACTCTCCAACAAAAACAAGCGTTCCTGCTGCATACCATTACTTCTTACTCATTAGCTAGACCATTATGGTTCTTTATCAGATATTCCAGATCTTCAATTTTGATACGTCAATCAAAAATATCCATGAAATTGAACAACTTTTGATATGTAAATTTAACGTTGATTATTATATGAAGAGTCGGTAAGTTCAGTATATAAATTCAAAAATTCTCTGCAATTAATTTATTAAAATATAGGTACCCTTTTTCCAATGTGTATACTAAGGTATTGTGTTCATCTGACAATTTATAAAATGTTATATTTAATGCAGCGACAAATATAATAGAGACACGAGAAATGGCCATAAGTTTTGAGTTTTGAAATAAACCTCATAAACTTATACCTAATAAGTAAAGCGCCTCTAATAAATTTCGTAATATATTCCAATTTTTAAATATTTTCATTAAATTCTTATAAAAAAATAAAAAACTAAACTGAATCATTTAGAAAAGCTTCTATTATATTATCAATAAAATTGTTTTGTATGTGAATTATATATAAGAGAATTGTATTTTGAATTTATTCCTAGTTCAAAGGATTATATTCTCAGATAATTACTTTAAATAAAGATAGTATTTTATAGTTTCTTTTACTTTCAATAATTGACTCTCATGAAAAATTTTCAATTTTTGTGAGGTAGCGTTTCAATATTTGTTATGCTACACCTGTATGATTCTGCATAAAGTGTAAATAAAATTATATACAAACTCAACGATGTCGCACATATATAATGTGTAAGGGTCCGAGGGTCGTCGTGATGCAGAGGCGTAAGCATCTATCTGTAAACGGTTTGAGGGTTCGATTCCCACTCGGGGAAGATGGGTTTTTCTATTTCCACTTTCTTTGCTCTGGAAACTAGGCAAACTTTGAGTTCCGCCACTCAACACGCAATGCCTGGAAAAAGGCGAAAAGTGGCGACAGAGAAAGCAGGATCTAAGCAACAGAGTGTCTTATTAGTGTGTTCATATGGTTTCTGCAGTTCCATCTGCCTACCTTGCAATATGCTGGTTAATGCGTGAAGCTAAAAACAATATAGGTACATCCTATAATATATAATCTGTTCGCGTAAAAACATTTTAAAAATAATAAATTAGTCTTGTATTTCTATTGTTTCATTACACCAAATAAGTATTTCATAAATGTATTCTTTAAACAATAAACAATACTTTTTACCGTTTCTTCGTATTA
The DNA here is from genome assembly GCA_037178615.1 of Dione vanillae. Classification (NCBI taxonomy): domain Eukaryota; kingdom Metazoa; phylum Arthropoda; class Insecta; order Lepidoptera; family Nymphalidae; genus Dione; species Dione vanillae. Next base: position 19,819 of record JAZFAU010000967.1, read on the forward strand.
TAAAAAAAATCAAAGAGACAGAGTCCTGTTGTCTAAAAATTTGAACAGAACTTAATAATGAAGAAAAAGTGTTGGGCTATGAAATGGAATCTAAATAATAAAGATAATTCGTAATATAAACAAATTATCATGAATTTATCCTAAAAACTAAGTAGACGGTATTTTTCGTACATCTTAATTTACACGGTGGATACTACTAATGAGAGACCTTTGTTCTTTGTTTCTTACACATTTTTTTTAAATAACGTTCAGTAAATAGCCGTTTTATAGCTGTATTGAGCAAAATCAATATGGATTAATAAAATAAATGGTTAACTTTAAAACACTAAATTTTTTACCCATCTTTGTTTCAATACACTATAAAACAACTTAAAGGGCTATAAATAAGCGCGAGGATAAAGTCCTTATCGGTACTATTCGATGCATATCTAAATTTATTTCACTTCTCTCTCAAAGCTGAAGTGATTTTACAGTATTTGGTAAGCTGATTGTTTGTTTAAAAGTGTAAATAAAATTTCCAATACAAGATATTTCTTTCAAAAATGAAAATAGTTTTATTTTAACTAACAGCTTCTTGTATTCTATAGATATTTCTTAATTCTCTACAAATTTAAATATTAACTATGAACTAAAAATAGACGTGTCATGTAAATAAAATTACGAATATAGTTTATCAGGTAAAATGTCTCACTGTATTATAGAGTCAGTGTATTTAAACAAATAAAAACAATTTAAAAAAAATTGCTTTGATTGAAAATTATTAAACACCAATAACCAAAAACATATCAAACGCCACAAAGATTTCGTCATGCATAAAAGATACAGACACAAAAGATAGTAATTAAAATAGAGAACTGTCGTGGCGCAGAGACACGTTTGCCTATAACGCGACGGTTTCTGGGTTCTATTCCCACTCGGATATGGACTTTTTTAATTTCCTTTTCTTCGCTCGGGCGACTAGGCAAAGCGCGCATTAAGTTCCGGCACTCAACACGCAACACCTCGACAAAGGTGAAAAGCAGGGAAATAGAAAGCAGGGACTAAGCAACGGCGTGTCTTAACTCTAGGTTCCGACGGTTCCTGCAGTTTCCTTTGCCTACCCAGCCATGTGCGAGATAAAGCTAGAAGCTAAAAAAATAAATAAATAAAAATAGTAATTTATCTCTACTCCGTTCAGTAATCTAAATTAATTTAGTTCAAGTATTACTTTTAGATTCTTCCCATCAATATGCTCTATTTAATTGTAAAAATCCTTCTTCTTCTTCTTCTCTTTATTTATGGCGTTTTGAGAGTGCCAGTTGAGCACACTTCGCCAATGTCACGTTGAATGGAGAACACACAAAGGAGAATGTACGGTAAAAAAAAAGATATCATTACACAGTTGGAGAATGCATGTTTAAAAGAGATCCAGTTTAAATCCTTCACCTATAACAAAATCACAGATATCTACAATATATACAGACAATAAATGGGGTTAGTAATAAACAATATATTTACCTGGGTGTTAGCTTATACTCTAATATTATTATATTTAATATATTTACACAAAAATTTACACAAAGGACTAAACACAAACATTAACAAACATTGAACATTAAGGGGGCGAGGGACTTTAAGAGGGAGGACATCATAAATGGGGCGAACTAATTTGGGACAAGAGAAAAGGATATGGGCAGGAGAACCGTCGTCTAGTAAAAATCCAATATCAAGGACAATTGATAAATATTACCATATGTAAACATATTAGCGACAGCGTCATGAGATATAACTCATTTTGTATTAAAAGGGGAATTTCGTCAACACCAGCTTTCAATTGTCTGACATCTCGTATCTAATGTTATTTTGAATGCGACTTATAAGTAGTAAACTATATTGAAATAATACTTTTTCTTAGCTTCACGCTTTATCCCGCATATTTCAGGGTAGGCAGAGTAAACTACAGGGAATATATGAACCTAGTGTTATAAATAATTTACACATTCTCGCGTTTTCTTTTTCTTAAAAAAAATGCGAAAGTGGGTACATTATTTATTTTCTATGACAGTAGTCGTATAACCTTACCATTAATACTATAATTATAACCGTGTAAGTTTTTAAATCTTATTCAAAAACATCAGCGTTATCAAAAACAATATTCAATTATCTCATTTAATTATTATACGCGTACTTTTGATTATAAAATACCTTCTTTAACACTAGTAAAATAAAATATGTAAATATTCCTGGGGTGGTTTTTTGTCTAACAAATGCAAATTGATAAAAATATTATATGATACAAACAAAAACCTCTAAATATCTTGTTATAATATTGTTCTTATAATTATATTGCGTAGTAAGAAATATAATATTTATTATATATAATAAAAATAAGATTATTATTATAATTATTTTTATATTTTTTATTTTTAAGTAATTCTTATTATATTATTAAAGGTGCAATTCGATTTTCTCATTATTAACAGCAGCCGATAAAAGTTATGGTCCAAACTCCTATCCAATGTTTCCCATACCTGATTATCACAAGATTTATTTAGATAATAATGTATCATAGAATAAAATTAATAATTCATACAACGAAGTCGGTAATTAATTTTCAATAAATCAAGATAAAATTGATTTATTTTTGAATAGATTTCTAGATTTGTAGATTTCTATGAAAATTTAAAATAACTTTACTGTGTATATACAAATAACATTTTTAAATAATTAAACATAACAATTTCAGCTGAACCAAGACGTTCAGTCGTGGCGCAGACATACGGCTGCAATTATTAAACTTTTCCGAACCAATTAACTCGCAATAGGTGACCTGACCTATATACTTGTGAGACCAAGTCGTTCTAAAAGGTTTAGAAGCTTTTTCCACATACGTTACGTCAATAACAACATTTGTAAATAGCCTTCTACCATCTACCTTTCAGTGGATCCTATATACGTTACGCAGATGTATACTTTTGGTATTAACTAGTAATCAAATGGTATCAATTTGCTTTGAATAATTCTATTGATAATCGATTAAACAAATTCTTCTTCTTCTCTTTATTTAAGCTGATTAGATGACTCGCAGAACTTGATTCAACCTATTTATGCCTTTCTCTGAATTAGCTTCCTAAATATCACGTAATTGTCATACAGGCTGCTTACGGCACCTCGCCAGATGTTCACCGACCGACAGATTCAGAGAATTCGTGATCCAACCAAGTATTGGAAGGTATGCCATTGTGATTGAAGAGTTTTTTGGAGATACATTAGTCAGCTGCAGATAAAATGGCAGAGACAAACTGATCAAAACAATAAGCTACTCGTAATGCACATAGTAAGTATACTCACTGTAATTAGCTTTCTAAATTAAATTTAAGGAGCTGATGTGGGCTAGTCTTTTATTAAGGATAGATTTGGGTAGAATTGATAGAAGAATTGGATAGTGATCACTGCCATGAGTGGTAGAAAGAAAAAACCATGACAATTGGGAAGCAAGATGTGGAGATGACAAGGAATCTATTATTTGATCTTCACTTCTACAACCTCCAGAATCGGATGGGCCAAGAGGAGAATTCCAATCTCTTAGGAGTTAGTAAGATAATAAAAAAAAAAACCCTACATTTCTTAAACTATTTTCGTTAAACGCACACTTTATTATATATATTAACAACACGAACACTTGCTAATGCCAACCTTAAAATAAAACGTGTAAAAGCCTTGTTAAAAAGGAACATTTTAAAACGTAAATAGTACTAAGACAACTACTTTGCTTGACACTTGACATTAGACATTTGCGCACGCTTTTTGTCAGTCGCAAAAACTTTTGACGTGACAACGTCTTAAATTAGGTTGTGCGGCTCGGAGTCAATATGAAAATGGTAACGTAACGATGTGTCAACTGTCACCGAACTATGATCGGTCCGCCGCGCGTATCACTTGACACATGTACAATGTTTAGTAAACAAAATATATTTTCTATAGTTAAAATTTGTGCAATTTATATTATAATTATTATTCATATCAATAAATATTCTACCGAGAAAAAGACGTTGTCACGTAAATTTTCGCCCGTAAAACCCACTTTACAGGCAACCATTTTTTTTCCATATACTTACCATCTTTATACTTGATAAAACTTCAGTTCTATATACTATGATAGAATATTTAATGTTATTTAGTTTATTAAGCTATTTAATAAATTGTACTAGACCTAATAAAACTAACTTCATCTATAAAAATATTACATTTAAAATTAATTTTGAATTTATAACGACCATTCAATGTGTTTTTAATCTATTAGGAATATTCTGTTAACGATTTCATGAAATTTATCAATATATTTGTTTATTTGTACAGCGTAAAACACTTTGATTTTGATGAGAGTCAATTAAAATATTATTCGATATTTCATACTTAATTTAAATTTACCTTTATCATAACGTATGTTTGTACATTGAATATATTTAGTGGAAAGTAGTTAAAAATATCTAACAAGCTACGTTTTTTAATGCTGTTGTCGGTCTATTTATTTATTTGTAGGCCAAATTTTTGGAAAAACAGGAAAGATTTCAATTTAAAATTATAGCCTCCTTGTAGTCTACGACTGAGCGAGTAATCTTTGTATATAAATTGTACAGCTTTCAAGAAGGGTCTGTTCATATCGTATTGGTGTAGTATCTCCCATTTTTTTTTACCCCATCAATTAACTTTAAGCCACAAAACCTTTCAAACTGCTTCCAAGTTATTAACACAAGCGTAGAAAATATAATTAAAAAAAAATGTAATTTTAATTTATAGTCAAAAAGGTTTAGTGACCGTGCAGAGGGAAAGTATGTGTGTGATCGATCGTGAAAAGATCATCTAGGATATATTCTATTTTACAGCATAAATTGGCTAAACTTAAACAAAGCCAATACGAACAAATGATATTTTCAGTAACAACTCCATCTGTCGCCGCTGAATTGCCACATTTCAAGTTTTATCTTGATGTCACCGTCAATAGGTCAAGACCCAAATCAAATGAGTTATCATATACAAGAGGAGATTTACCCAGAAGTGTTCGTTAATCTTTCATTTCTTTTCTTTTCACACTATCATAACAGGTGCTTTCACATAATACTTTTGCAGCTAATACTCTTTTATTTAATTTTTTCTTTTATATATGTATTTATTCTTTCTCGAAACCTCGTACGTCGCTCTCATAATCTTTCCCTTCATAAATGTTTTACTAAAGAATCTTTCTGTTAACTAAGTATGTATTCAAAATACATAACAATCTTGTTATACGTTACGTATTTATCAGAATATTGTATATTAATCAGGATCTTTAAAATGACGTAAACGAAATTAGGAGCGGCAAATAGCATGAAATTCAACGGCAATTAGCATAGAAGTTATTGTGCGTGTTAACATTTCACAGTTACTTTATTTGTTTTAAAAATTGAATTCGGTATGAAATTTATATTGTCCTCAATATATATTTTTATTTATTACGATATACTCCAAACTTTTTTGCTCATTAGTTAGATTACATTTTTGAATACGTGCTTTACTTATTTTATTCATTTTCTAGAAAAATTTTCAAGATACTTTACACTTATATCAATGCCAGATTGAAAATTTGGAATTAGAGAATATATAAACAAATGGAAACGAAAAAATATACCTATAAAATACGCTCTCATTATATACATCTTTCCACAATTTAGCATTAATTGTGAGCTAAGTAAACCCAACTAGAAAAGAATGAAAGTTATTAAAGCTGTGATTTTCTTTTTATTGTACTAGCAATGAATTATTTAACCATTATTGAACAGTTTTTCTGAGCACCCCAGAGACTGATTGGTTTGCGCTAAAGTAGTTTGTGAAATATTTATTTCCTCTTACATTAAATACCAATTATGTTTGTAGAATAAAAATATATTCATTTTATTGAAGACTCTGTTCTTATACAATTATAGCGATCAACTTCACGGCTTCTGCCCCTAAAGTACATGATTATTTATTTAATAAACAATTTTACGTTTTTATGTTTATAAATAAAGGTATGTTCATAATGCACTTAAAGCGGTTTTTAATTTAAAAATATTCGATAATAAGATTTTTAAAAAAATATTATAAGTCTATCCGAGGAAAAACAAAATTAAAAATTTATTTCATATAAAATTCATGCTTTTAACTATTGTGGTATTTTTGTGTACATATTTGTAGCCCGACAGTTTACATAGTATTTGTCTTTACTTTTCATCTCAAGATTTATTTTGCATGCGATGAGTCAGGCACCTGCACGTAGAATATATGGAGTTTGGAACAGTTTCTATTCTTATTTATATTTTTTTGTTTCTTATATTAATTTATTTTGTTATTGTATTTTTGCAATTTTTGTTACTAGGGTGAGGAATTAAAAACACATCTTTCTAGATATGCCATATATGAGCAAAATATCAAATAGAAAATTATCAAAATTATACCATTAAATAGTTATACAAAGTCATCAAATGAGCATTTCATTACTTTTTTCCATATATAAATATCATTTTCCGCCGCTTCATCTGTCACGACTGGCCCAGAACGATTCAACAATAGCACATTGTAATATCATTTCTGAATTATTCATAAATTATTCTAACAATTTCCAATACGTTTACGAAGAATTTGCCTTAGTTGATATCCTCTTTTATTGGATAGATTGTATAATATGTGAATGTGTTAATATTATATTAATAGATATCACTTAACAATAGTCCAAAGCAAAAAGTTGGGAGTTCGATCAACACTCAGACGAAGAAATAAAGTTTGCTTTTTCGTTCTGGTAGAAATTAAATAACAGTGTGAGCGCTACCATTGATGACACAGTGCCTGGAATTTGTGTGAAATTTTCGTAAAAATCTTATTATATCTTAATTGAGTATGATTGATTATAAGTGCTATAGAATTATTATATATCTTTTATATTAACTCCATACTATTAGTATTTCTATATAAAAACGTTTATCGCCCACATACACATCTTACATGAGTGTTAATTTACACGTGTATCGCTATCTGTCAAGTAGGTTTATGAAGCTGGTACTCAACCACGCTGTAGTGTGATTAAAAGTCGGTAGATGACTAATTATGTTCATATCAACGATGACGGGTTATTCACTGATTAATTAATGTGTGTGTGTGCAAGCAATGTAACATAATAAAGAAAAAAAAAAACAAATATATACTACTTGTTCTTAAAATAAATCATGTGTTACTGTTTCTGGCGATACATTAATGTGGTCAGAAGCTATAAGTTATATATGCTTTACATGATTGAAGTAGACAATGTGTAAATTGACTTACCTTCCAAACTATGTTGCTTCAAAACTTGTCCAACTAGCTACTCACTGAAATATAGTTGAAACCGCAAAACAAAATTGAAACGTTGCATTCCTGAGACGACATATATAGGAAGTGGAGTATTTAAGTTATATTGGTGTAAATATTTTAAAAAAGTAAAATTCAGTTCTCAGTTATTATTAGTACTTTTTCTTACTTGCGTTTATTTCGTTCGTTCGTTTAACTAATTCAGACACTCACTCTGTAGATTCATTAAGTGGCGTTACAAACTTATGTAATACTTAGTATTTACAGAAAAAGGCCAACTATACATCTTCGTAGTTATTACATTTACACTACAGAATTAGTATTAAGCAAAAACTAAATGTTAA
>JAZFAU010000968.1:0-31037 GCA_037178615.1 Dione vanillae
TGCTCAAAAATAAAAATTTAGTTTACATAAAAACGTCAAATTTGTATATATTATATATATATATATATATATATATATATATATATATATATATATTATATATATATATATATATATATAATATATATATATATATATTATATAATATATATATATATATACTATATATATATATATATATATATATATATATATATATATATATATATATATATATATATTATATATAATATATATATATATATATATATATATATATATATATATATATATATATATATATATATATATATATATATATATATATATATATATATATATATATATATATATATATATATATATATATATATATATATATATAATATATATATATATATATATATATATATATATATATATATATATATATATGTTTATTCCTATTTGTGCCGCCCCCTGCGATGACCCCCGCGCGGGTTGTCGTCAAAGTCTTGTGCCAACTCCCGGCGCGAGCGGTCGGTAATAGTAGTAGTTAGAAGTAGTTGTCGAGTTGTAGTAAAGGGGGCACGTGACACGGCCGACGCGAGCGCATGTCCTTCCTGAATCGATATATTAATTAGCGGTGTGATTTTCCCTCAGCCTTATTTGATTTCCCTTTTGTGTATTCCCTCTTGATATTGAACCTGACAAAGACAAACCTACAAAAGATAATAGTGAAAGTAACCCATAGCGAAGAAGACTAATGTGAAATATACCACGGCGGCCGGGAACAATCAGTGTTTGTGTTGTGAATTATGAAGATAAGGTACTGTACAATTTCTATTATCCTAAAACCGACTATAAGTAAATAATTAATAAATAACCTCCCCCTCAGCACGCTTCCACAAATGCGGCACACCCTACCCTACATTATTCAATATACATTTTCTGTAGCAGGGCGTGGTTTCACTATATACTATATACATTTTTTGGTAGCAGAACGCAGTTTATTATATTCATTATATACTACTATATACATTTTTCTGGTAGCAGAGCGTAGTTCATTATATTCATTATAATACTACTACTATATACATTTTCTGGTAGCAGAGCGTGGTTTCATCCCTCTGGGCCCCCTTAATCACAGCGTGTTTTTCATCCCTCTGGGCCCCCTTAATTATAGCGTGGTTTTCATCCCTCTGGGCCCCCTTAATTATAGCGTGGTTTTCATCCCTCTGGGCCCCTTAATTATAGCGTAGTTTAATCCCTCTGAGTCCCCCCTGATTATAGCGTAGTTCATGCCCCTGAGTCCCTTTGATTACAGTGTTATTCTCCCGTTTTGGTATTTTGGCTCTTAATTTGGTACCTAACGCATAATTACAATATAATTTACTTGATTTCCTAACCTTTTAAAACGTGTTCGCATCGAGTTGTTTTAAAAAATAATATTATATGAATTTTTATACATATAATATTGAATATATAATTGTGTAGGGTGAATGTATAATGTGTAAAATATATAAATAAATATGATATAATTTTATATATTAAATACAAAATATAATAAATACACATAATATGGTTACATATATTTTATATATTACGCCTATACGTTATTACCTATCCCGTTTTAAATTATAATTGAAGTTAGTTAAAATATTTTAATATAATTTCCTTAAAAACTAACTTACTTTAAAATTTTATCCCTACACTTTTATTGTCCCCTTTTTTTTTATTTTTATTTAAATGAAGCTTAAGCCTTAATTGTAGTCATATTGTATATCATATTATTTTGTTGTATTGCGATATATGTAGATGCGACGCGTCCCTGAACTTGACCGTAACTGGTTTCTTATCTCGCCAGCTGTTGTGGATTCATTGTTTATTACGAGTTTATTATTTTTTTAATATTTTAGTTGAGTTATTTGTTACTTGATTTCTGATTTCGCCCGTTGGTAGTGGGTTCATTGTTTATTACGAGTTTATTATTTTTTTAATATTTAGTTGAGTTATTTGTTTACTTGATTTCTGATTTCGCCCGTTGGTAGTGGGTTCATTGTTTATTACGAGTTTATTATTTTTTTAATATTTTAGTTGAGTTATTTGTTTACTTGATTTCTGATCTCGCCCGTTGGTAGTGGGTTCATTGTTTATTACGCGTTTATTAATTTTTAATATTTTAGTTCAGTTATTAGTTTACTTGATAATTTAAAATGGCTACTCATGATGAAACAGTAAAATGTTCCTTATATACGGAAAGCGCAGAATATAGAAAAAATATAGGTGTGGTACGCTTTGTTTCCGATTGGATTGCCGATACCTCGGAACTTCTTGGCACTTCTGAAATACCTAGATTATTAGTTAGGTTCAAGGATTTAGATTCTCATTGTAATTTATTTGTAACCGCGTCCTCAGTGCTCCTGGGTGGGTTAGACCCGGCTATCGATTACCAAGAAATTAGTTATGTAAAAAAAGAAGTGCGTTTAGTAAATAAGAAATAGACGACCTCCGGGTGCGTCAGTTAGAGTTGTGCCCACCTGCTCCCGTAGTTGATCCTGTCATGGCCAGTACACCCGTAAGAATGAGTAGTAAAAATATTACTGAGCGAACTTCTTATAATAGATTACCTGATTTACCTATCCCTAAGTTTGATGGACGTCCTGACTCCTGGATAAGTTTTATTGACCAGTTTGACAGTGTAGTAGATTCCCAACACCATTTGACCTCCACAATGAAATTGCAGTACTTAGTTGGATCCTTGGCAGATGAACCTAAGCGGTTGTTGCTACATTTAAAAATTGAAGAAGGCAACTATGAAGTTGCTCGTGAGTTGCTGAAACAGCGGTATCACAATACACGGGTTCTTGCTGATACCTACATAACCCAGATACTTACCCTGCCGGAGATTTCGAATAAATTTACCGGTTTGCGCGCGGCCTTTTGAACCCCTTGTTAACTGCCTATCGCTGTTTAGAGCGTTTAGAGTTACCCGTCTCCTCATGGTCTTATATGTTAGTACATATATGTTTGACTAAGCTTCCCTCTGATTTGAAATCCCGTTTTGAGCGTTGTTATGGCGGTGACGCTGATGAATTACCTACCTTTAAAAATCTTACTACCTTTTTGGAAGATGAATGTCGTCACCATGACAACGTTGGCAACACCTCCCTAGTAGATTCTAACCTGACGAAATTTAAAAGTACTGTACCTAAACATACTTACTTTGCGGCTCCTCCCTCCCCTATATTAAACAATAGACAAAAAATGTTACCTATAATAAATAATAGTAAAAAATGTTACCTGTGTGCTTCCTCTTCCCATTATCTCCGTGAATGTCCCGAATTTAGAGCTATGAATCCTAGAGAAAGATCGGGATTTGTAAAACATTCCCGGTTATGTTATAGGTGTTTGGACAAACATACAATTCTTATGTGCAAGCGGGACTACAAATGTTCAACCTGCGGTCGCTCATCCCATCACACTATGCTATGTTTTAATGATTCCCGTAACCCAATGTATCCCACCTCATCCAATCGCAATTATAATTATAATTCTAAATTTAATAAACGCAATTATCCGCGTACTTGTCCTGCTTCTTCCCGCGGTCCCCATATGGGCGGGGGCCAGCATAAGAATATTCCCCTTCGCAACTCCAGCGCTCCCCCCAACGACATTCCCAGAGAGGTTCTCCCCCCAGAGAAAATGCTCCGCCCCAACCTAGACAGGTTGAAAATAATATAAGATATCGTGATAATTCCTATAGTGGAGAAGATAGACCCACATAGCTAGATACTTGTATTGCTCCCCCTTCCCCTTGCCTGAATATCTCGCCCAATTCCCTTATATTATTGCCTACTGTTAAATTACACGTTAAAACTGCTAGTGGCTATTTTATTGAAGCGCGTGCCTTATGTGATACCGGTGCCCAGGGTTGCCTCATTACAACCGATCTTGTTGTTAATTACCTCAATTTGACCATCTCCCCCTCCTGTGCCCCTGTACGTGGCATAGGTAATATTCCTTTAGTGGTTTCCCGTGGTTCTATTTCCCTGTGTTTTAAACCTTTGTATAATTCCTTCCCTGAGGTGTCAACCTCTGCTATGGTTATAGATGTGATTGCCGGTACGCATCCTGAGTTTGAGTTCCCTGAGTCTGTGTTTTTTCCTAATAGTGATTTTTCCCTTGCTGACCCTACCTATAATAAGCCTGGCCCGATAGATATACTATTGGGTGCTGACGTGTTCGGCGCGCTTTTATTACAAGATAAAATATTTAAATTTAACGGCCTTACTGCTTTATCTACAATTTTTGGTTATATTGTTTGCGGTCCAGTCGCTGCCGATTATGGTGAATTAGAGCCCCCCATGACTGGAATATCCTTACCTGTCTTATCGAGAAATTCTGGAAGGTTGAAGAGACCCCTCAAACCATGATTGCTTACCCCTTAGATAACGATGGTGAGATTTATAAATAAAACCCGAAACTTACCCGTTGAGCTATCTGTATCCTTATCGCGTTAGCGCGTAGCGTTTCCTTGTGGTCTTCCCTAAGACGACTCTCACTCTTTCTTGACAAAGAAGGAATCATCAGAGTCGGTGGTCGTTTATGAAACTCCTTTAACATTCGAGGAATTAACTACAATTTTTGCTAAAATTGAAGCGGTATTAAATTCCCGGCCGTTATGTCCCTTATCTAATGACCCTAACGATCTAGAAGTTTTGACGCCTGGTCATTTTTGATTGGCCAACCTCTTAGTGCTTTGCCGGAGTATCCCTATAACAATGTAAAAATTAATCGTTTAACCCGTTTTCAAGTAGTGCAACAGATAACTCAACATTTTTGGTCGCGGTGGCAGTTAGAGTACATATACACTCTGCAGACTAGGCAGAAGTGGACTGATCCAGTGAATCCTCCAACAGTAGGCGAGCTAGTCCTCATCAAAGATGATAATTTACCCCCTTTACAGTGGCGACGTGGTCGCATTTCCCAAATTTATCCTGGTAAAGATAGCGTTGTGCGTGTGGTCGATGTTAAGACATCGACAGGTATCCTAAAGAGAGCCTTAACCAAATTAGTTCGTCTACCTATTAGTTAGCTACTCCCATTTTCTCGTAAACATTAGATGTTTAGGGCGGGGGCTATGTTTATTCCTATTTGTGCCGCCCCCTGCGATGACCCCCGCGCGGGTTGTCGTCAAAGCCTTGTGCCAACTTCCGGCGCGAGCGGTCGGTAATAGTAGTAGTTAGTAGTAGTTGTCGAGTTGTAGTAAGAGGGGCACGTGAGACGGCCGACGCGAGCGCACGTCCTTCCTGAATCTAATATTAATTAGCGGTGTGATTTTCCCTCAGCCTTATTTGATTTCCCTTTTGTGTATTCCCTCTTGATATTGAACCTGACAAAGACAAACCTACAAAAGATAATAGTGAAAGTAACCCCTAGCGAAGAAGACTAATGTGAAATATACCACGGCGGCCGGGAACAATCAGTGTTTGTGTTGTGAATCATGAAGATAAGGTACTGTACAATTTCTATTATCCTAGAACCGACTATAAAGTAAATAATTAATAAATAACCTCCCCCTCAGCACGCTTCCACAAATGCGGCACACCCTACCCTATATTATTCAATATACATTTTCTGTAGCAGGGCGTGGTTTCACTATATACTATATACATTTTTTGGTAGCAGAACGCAGTTTATTATATTCATTATATATACCCCATACATTATCTGGTAGCAGAGCGTAGTTCATTATATTCATTATAATACTACTACTATATACAATATATATATATATATATATATATATATATATATATATATATATATATATATATATATATATATATATATATATATATATATATATATATATATATATATATATATATATATATATATATATATATATATATATATATATATATATATATATATATATATATATATATATATATATATATATATATATATATATATATATATATGTGTGTATATATTTTAACTTCACGCTTTATCTGCATAACTGCAGGAACCATACGAACCTAGTGTTAAGACACTCCGTTGCTTTAGTCTCTGCTTTCTCCGTCCCCCCTTTCCGCCGTTATTCGAGGCATTGCGTGTTGAGTTGTTTCCAGAGCGACGAAAATGGAAATAAAAAATCCATCTTCCCCGAGTAGGAATCAAACCCACAAACCGTCACGTTTACAGGTAGACGCTACGCCTCTGCGCCACGACGGTCCTCATATATATTTTGTTTTACAATATTTAAGAAACTGAATTTTTTCCAATTTAAGGTTCATTTATAGATAGTTTTTTTTATTCATAACAATGGTAAGGAAAATATAATATGTCCATTTTGTTACGAATATATATTTACATAATAATGTTATCGTCAATCCACGTAATTCATTATTTTCAACGACAATTTATTTTTGGAAGACCAATTCTAGGTCTAGTTCTAATAGAAACAAATAGACAAACTTTGATACATTTTAGAATCTAACGAGGGAATAAAACAACACACACAAACCCAGTTATTTCGTGAAAACTTCTACAGATAATAAATAAGAGGGCCACAGAATATTTGTATCGTAAAATCAACGTTTTTCATAAAGTCTCAGGGGAAATCAAATGATAGCGTTTTCAGCAACTATTCGTAGCACAGGAAATAATATTACTATGTAAGTAGCCGGTAGATTGTACAAAACCCTTCGGGGGTTGAGATCTTGGCATTATCTTTCATTGTAGGCTAAGATGAGCTTAGGCTTTATAAGGCACAATATAGTGAATTAATAAACTATTTTTGTATATTATGAACTACTGAATGAATATTAGACATCGTGGCATTGTGGAACAGCATCTGACATGATGTTTCTGGGTATGACGTTCACTGAGATGAATTGTTAAAAGTAACTAACCGTTAAAAAACCGTGTGTTGACTTGTAAAATATGACTTGTAATATATACTTAATCTTTTAAGTATAGCTAGTTAGAATGATCAATACGGCTGTATTCATAAGCTATCATTATTATTTAACTAGATTATAATATATGAAATACATAGTTAAATGTATAATATATCATGCACGTTTTAAAACTCCTTTACTTTACTTTACATATAACATTTTGTGAAAAGTTTGGTGCCAATTTGCGAAGGAAAAGTTCCAGCGACCTTAGTTATTCACAGACGAAATTGGCTGTGGACAGGGCATTTAATTAAAATGAACTTACTTTTGCAACATTTGCTTAACTTAAGATATAATTCCAACAGCTTAGATAGGCGTCATGGCTACGAGTGTTATTCTCTCTTTTTTTTTTCTTTAAACTGAACCAGCTGGGAAGGCAAAGGAAAAATAATGTTAAGACACTTGTATTCAACTTTTAATAGTTTATATATTATTTTACATGAAAATTGCTTACTATATGGCCTAACTAACATATGTACATAGTATCCAAAGAAGAACTTTACTATACTGCTATAGAAAATATATCTTCATGCATAAATTATAGTTATTTAAAATTAAAAACATATAACCAATAAGATTAGTGTTTCACGTTGGATTGATCACAGTAAAATATTTTTAATTTTTTCACATATGGTTAAAATTAAAAGTACAACCATGACAATAACAAAGGGGGTTTTGTCTTTATATACATCTATATAAAACTTAATTATATCATTATATAATTTATGATTTATAATAACATAATTTTATAATTTCTCATTTCATATGATTAACCAAAGTAATTTGTTCTTAGAGTTTCATTAAGGCACATTCAAGCCTTTGTTTCGCTATGAATTTACAACGGATTGTTAATTTCATTTAACGTGAGGTCTAGAAGTGAAAATTGAACTTAATTTATAAAAGTACACTGTCCTCGCTTATTTTAAATCACAAGGGTTTAAGCACTAATATATGCTTATTTCTTGTCATATATATCTTTGAGTTTCTTGGTGCTAGATACTCTCTTAGCGTATGGGTATAATGAAAGTGACAATGAATTCAGAGCAGAACTAAATATAGAACTAAATAAAATTGTTGTTCTTATGTTATTGTTTATATTTTATCACGTATTTAAGTATATATGTCATTTTCTGCGCTTTTTTATCTATGACGTAATGAAAATATTCGGAAAAATTACTATTTAAACATAACAATACATGTACATATTATTAGTATTGGTTAACGTTATACTATTATCCAACATAAATGATAACTAATGCTTATCAGCAACGCTGTCTAACCAGCTCCGTAAAACTATGTGAAAACTGCCTCAATTTGCCTTTATGAGCGCTAAATTAAATTAAACCTAAGGGCTTTTGAGCGGCATTTAGATCTTAATGAAATCTTACGTGTCGGTGTTTTAAATAGTTGAGTAATTGTAAAATGTAAACTAAAATGGAAATACTTCATATAAACGAATGCGCTGTTTCTACTGCGCCTTGCAAGTAACAGTGGCTTCGCCGTAGTAAATAAGAGATCGGGGCCGGTAAGGCGCTGGATACAATATCCGCTCGTTGCTTTGTCTCTATAAAAGTGGCGGCCATCGTCGTGTGATCGTTGTCGAGTTAGCGCGGGATTTTAATTTGGTTCGATGCTTCTTGTCTGAGTTACAAGATACTCGAATCTATGATCTGTCAGTAAGTATATTAATATTTAAAAATTGATGTATGTACATTAATTATTGTGTTATAAATTTTAAATCACGTTAATATATTGTATTAATTTCATCTAAGTTAATCTTCCTTATCACCATTAGTGCAGTGTCGTGTTCATCGTGATGTATCTGCACATAACACATCTAATGATAGTTCTTTATTAAAACATATTTTGAAACTGTTTTTATGAATGAATAATGTAAATAGATTAAAAAATAAATAAAAAAACATACATATCTAGAGTATAATTAAGTTAACATAGGTTTTCTTTGTTTTATTACACAAATGTATTATAGATTTTTTAATTTAATAGATTTCAATTGTAATTAAACTAATACTACTAAGTATTAGTAATTATTACATAAAAATTACATGCCGAATTGATATGCTGTTAATATGCATCGGTTTAATAGTTTACAAAATTCTTTTACATAATGTGTTTGATATTGAAAGTGTGATCTATATTGAAAGTTTTGAAATGGACGGTATGACGGACGGACGGACGGACGGTGTGGTGGATAGGCATAGCACGAGGGAATGAGATTTTATTGCATGCATAGAGAAATTAATTTAGCATTAATTTAGCGAAGTGTATCTCGTCCCCAGAGAATAAAATGAGCATGAGCGCCGAGGCGCGGTCGTGCCGTTATGAAAGAGGGGCCGCGTCGCCTGTTACCGATTGAGGAGTGTAACCTTCCGATGTAGTTACGGTTGGCTACAGTAATTGAGTCATCGGGGTCTAGAAGAACGATTCGAGGGCGTCGAAGTAGTTTATGAGGATGGGGAGCGTACTTAGACGCTTCAACGATTAGGGAGTTGGGATGAGAGTCTGCGCGCTCATAGTAGCGCTTGGCTATGCCTTTGATCGATTCCAATTTAAAGTTTTTATGGAGGTCCATGTCACGAACGTACCAAGGGCATCCGGATGCTATTCTAAGGAATTTATTTTAGACTCTCTGAAGGAGATCTGTGTTAGAGTGTGCGAACACTACACTGGCGTATGTCATGATGGGGCGGATGCAAGTTTTGTACAATGTCAGCTTGTTACGAAGTGACATTTTACTCCGCTTACATATGAGCGGGTACAGCCTGTTCAAGATAAACATGGCTTTGTTTCTCACGTGTCTAATGTGAGGGCGGAAAGAGAAACGCGAATCTAGGATGACGCCTAGATATTTGACCTGATTTTCCCAGGGGATCGGTTTATTTTGTAGCCGAACAGTAGAGTCGGTTTCGTGACGTTTACGAGGAAAGAGTACCGCAGCACTCTTTTCCGGGTTTACCTCAAACCGCCACTTGCTAAACCAATCGCCTAGGGCGTCGGCCGCGAGTTGCAGTCTTTCGGCTAGGATCCAAGCGGAGCGATCCGTGGTGTAGAGTACCGTGTCGTCGGGGTACATCGCGAGTTCGACTTTAAGAACGCGCGGAATATCGCTCGTGTACAATGCGTATAGAAGGGGAGAGAGGGTGGAGCCTTGCGGAACTCCAGCGCGGACGGGAAGACGTGACGAGAAGGTCCATTCTATACGGTAGCGGAACGTGCGGTTCGACAGATACTCTAGAATGATGTGCACGAGAGAGTTTGGGAGTGCCATACAGCGGAACTTGAAGAGCAGGCCATTGTGCCAGACCTTGTCGAAGGCTTTGGCGATATCTAACAGTGGACGTGGTATTTCGCGATATGTTGTAGTCGGTGAACTTGATGAACGCCAGAGTGCCGTTGTCGGAATCCGAACTGCTCGTCGATGAGCAGTTTCTTCGTTTCTTCTATTTCTTTGATCCCTATGACTTGCTTCCATTCGACGGGGAAGGAGCAACCTGCTAGATGAGCATTGAAAATCAAGACCAATAAAGACACGAATTGGATCGGAAAATTTTTAAGGACCTTGTTGAGAATGTTGTCTGGCCTCGAGGCCTTCTTGGGATTGAGATCCTTGAGAATATTTTTGACTTCGTCTACGTCGGTCGAGAGAATCGGCTCGCCGGCTGGGAGCATCAAAGCCCACTCTGCCACGTCGAAGTCCACCATCGATAAGTGTTCCGGGTCGCATGGCTGACTGCTCGTTGAGCATTGCGCTTCCAAACTATCTGCGAGGCATTTCGCTTTTTCTATGCCGTCGGCCGCGGTCGTATTGTCCGGCTTAGTGAGAGAAGGCATAGTCGCCACTGTGTCGGATCGAAAGGTTCTCAACAACACCCAGAACGCCTGGGCCGTTAGCGTAAAGCCCTCGAGCCGAACATCCCAAGAGTCGCCTCTGAGCTGTTCAAATTGGGATTTCACTCTTCTCCTGAGGTTGTTTAGGTATTTACGGTTTTTTTCATTAGGACACGCATCGTGGTCTCTGGTAGCTTTATTTTTACGTCGGATAAGGCGTCACAGTTTCTCTGAGATCTCAAATCTGCCTTCGGGCAGATCTGGGACCTCTTTGGAGCAACTTTGGAGCATATCTACGGAGTCTATGATGCCAGGAATCATGTGTGCAAGAGGAGAGTTGTCCGCTCTGATGAGTTTGGCGAACTTTTTCTAATTTATTATGATTTTTGTTGGATGACTTGAGGGGTTGTCTGAACTTAGTTTTAAGACTACTGGTTTGTGGTCAGAGTCGAGTTCCAATAGCGATTCTATAGAGCGCACCCTGAGGGACACCTCCTTAAAAATATGTATAATGTTTTATTATATTACAAAAAATATATGCAACTTGCTCTAATAAAATAAGAGGTCGTTAAGAAATCAATCAAATAGACCAAACAGGTTGAAGGCGACAATCCGATTTGGATCGTTATACTAACGACACCTTTTACAATGTTTACGTTCGACTTATGGAAGCTTTACCTTGAAACTTACGTGATATATATATGTGTATATTGAGATTTACTATAAATTAGATACTTTGGATATATATTTTAACTAATTATTTACTTATTTAACTTAATGCTTTAAATCGGGAAACTGGCGGGCAATTTACGCCACGTTTATTATTACCAGAACGGAGCATTGAAAAACCATTGATTTATCTAATTAGGATCGATTGGCGCTCAAAGTATTTAAATAATTTCGTTCACCCGTTCTTATTTTTCCTTATTCTAATTGGTTGAATGAATACTTAGTCCCTATATACCTTTTAGCCTCTCCTTGTATGCCTACTTTCCTCAGAAAGCGTATGTTGTGTTCACTGTGTTCTGGAGGGTGAACCGGATCTACCCTTGTCTCCCATAAGTGGTCCTTCACTCTTGCGTCAGTATTAATGTAAATCAAATATATAATTTAGATTACACCTTACTACAAATTAATTTTTTTTTTTTTTTTTTTTTTTTAGCTTCACGCTTTATCCCGCACACGGCAGGGTAGGCAGAGGGAACTGCAGGAACCATAAGAACCTAGTGTTAAGACACTCCGTTACTTAGTCCCTGCTTACTCCGTCCCCACTTTCCGCCGTTTTCGAGGCATTGCGTGATGAGTGGCGGAACTCAACGCCGCGCTTTGCCTTAGATGCCAGAGCGAAGAAAATGGAAATAGAAAAATCCATCTTCTCCGACTGGGGATCGAACCCAGTAACCGTCGCGTTACAGGCAGACGTTGCGCCTCTGCGCCACGACGGTCCTCACAAACAAATTAAAATTATTTTATTAATATAACCTCTATTTTTATTTTATTAATATTGTTTCCAAGACTCGGTATTTTTAAGCTTAAAATTTCATTAACGAGTCCAGAAACTTTATTTTAACTAAAATTATGACGTTCGCTTAAATGGACGTTACGAAGCAAATGAAATGCAAATTTAATGTGTTTACAAGGCGGCGATTTTAAGACAGTATTACGGGTTTGCGCACCTCTGATATAATGTTTCATTCGGAAAGGTCGATTAGTTTGAGTTTGTACTAAAATATTGGCGTTTAAAATATATCTTTTAATTAGGTATCGTAATAATGGTGTTGTGGCGCAAGTTTGATTGTTGATGAAGTTTTACTTATAAGATCTTATAAGTAAAACTTAAATTTAGTGATATTAAGTTAAATTCAAAATTTTATTAAAAATAAAACTAAATTTCATAAAAGATATAACCACTTTATAATAAATAACCTAATAATGTCTCGAATATATGCTTAAATCGCTTAAAACTCTGTAGCTATTGGCAACCAGTACTTACCGTCAAACGACACCAAATAAACGATTGGGACTCAAAGTACGGGAGCTGAATGAAACTAAAATAATGATCTTTAACACTTACCATCAAACGACACCAAATAAACGATTGGGACTCAAAGTACGGGAGCTGAATGAAAGTGATCTGGTTATGAAACTAAAATAAATAATTTTAGAATTTTTTTATTTATAAACTATTTTATTAAATTAAATACTCTTATTTAATGTACCTTGTTCTTTGATGGTTAATTTAATATAAATAAATATTAGTTTAGAAGCAATTATTGAATCTTATTATTTGTTTTAATATTAGATAACCTCGAATTTGACTACAATAATTACACAACTATGAAATAACAAAAAAAACAATAAGCAAATATTTTGAACTTATTTTGTAAGCAATTAGTATTAGCGAATATTTTTATTAAAACACCCCCTCTTTTTGTACGCGTTATTTCCGTAATTACAAAGAAAGAATTATTGTGAATTTAATTTATAAATATTAATTATGCTTTAGTAAAAGTGAAGCAAATTCATCGAGGTAATTATTTTTTGGCAAAAATATCAAAAAGTCCTAATATAAAAAATGGGAAAATTAAAGAGTACATGAAATCAAATCACGACGTTCTAGTTCAGTCGGACGTAAATGAAACGGTGCTCGTATTACTGTCAAAGAGCACGTGACATGCAATTTATGTTCACTCTATGTTTTAATGAAATATCTATTGTTTTCTATTGTTACAAAAACATAAAATATCAGTAAATTTGATTTACATATCTATAATTTACAATACAGTTGTTTTATCGAACTATAACTGAACTGTTGAACTATAAATCAAAGTAATCTATCTAGACTTACTATAATTCAAACTTAAAATTTAGAAACACAGCGAATACATCGCGGTAGCGAGCGTATAGGACAGCCCCGATTGATATAATTTCATTACTGTTATAGTTTTTACCATTTAAGACTATATTCGTTTTAAAATAGAACTCTATAATTAATAAAGAAAAAAAAAGAAAACAATACTTGAGTTGAGATATAATAAACAAGCATTTTCACAAAGACATTTCAATACGAGTCGCTCTTTCGTAACTTGGCGAAATCCGGGTAAGATCGTTGGAGACACAGAATGCAAGTAAATTGCTCTTCTCATGGTTGAATCGACGCAGAAGTGCATACATATATTTTACCGGCAATGTTGCATTTTCTTTAAAATAAAAGAATGGATATATTTATTTTATTTATACAGAATTTGTCGTTTTGTTTTAGAAGATCCCTTGGAACATTTAGAACTATTTCCTGTATGTCACAGGTAAAATGTATAGAAGGTGAATGTGAATATGAAAATTTAACCTTTATCCATGTGAATGAAGAAATTAAGAAATGTAGCAATCTATGCAACATATTACAATGAATGTTAACTGTACGAATGTTAAATGTACTGTTGTTCAAACCATGTGCATTTTTAAATTTACATATTTTACATACACACGTCGAATTTATATTAATCACACACTCTTTACAATTTAATATTTATCTTTGATTTAATTATATTTTAATTTTATATATCGTCTATGTTAGTGAGCTATTATTACCTCTATCCAACAAGTTTTGCGTGATTTAAGAGATTCGACCAATTTAAGGTTCATTTATAGATAGTTTTTTGGTTCATAATAATGGCAAGGAAAATATAATATATCCATTTTCTTACGAATATATATTTACATAATTTAATCATTAAGCCATGTAATTCATTACTTTCAACGACAATTTGTTTTTGGACGACTTATTCTAGTTCTAGTCAGTGTTGTAAACTCTAATGGAAACAAATAGATAAACTTTGATACATTTAGGATCTAACGAGGGAATAAAACAATACACACACATACCCAGTTATTTCGAAAAAACTTTTACAGATAATAAGTAAGAGGGCCACAGAATGTTTGTATCGTAAAATCAACGTTTTACATAGAGTCTCGGGGGAAATCAAATGATAGCGTTTTCAGCAACTACTCGTAGGACAGGAAATAATATTACTATGTAAGTAGCCGGTAGATTGTACAAAACCCTCCGGGGACAAAGATTCTGTCATTATCTTTCATTGTAGGCTAAGATGAGTTAAGGCTTTATATGGATTATATAGTGAATTATTAAAATAATTTTTATATATTGTATGAACTATTGAATGAATATAAGACATCGTGATACATGAAAAATGGAATAGCATCAGACACGTTATTTGTGGGATAAGAATTGAAAGTGAGGTAAACTATTGCAATTCTGCAGTTTTAGTCATAGTATATAATATTATAATCATAATCATTTCATTTCATTATTTTGACTGTAGGTTTCCAACCTGTATAGTAGATATAGCATGAAATATTAAGATTAGACTGTCAAAAATACCATTAACGAAAGATGAAGTTTGAATTAAACATTCCCAGTGATATTGTAACATTTATAATTTGTAATCCGCGAAATTAATGCTTTTTATTAAAACAAATAATATAGTTTATTAAAAGACAGTATTGTATTTATAAGCAATTGTCTTTATAATTTAAGAGGACTTGATTATAATGTGTGAAATATATAGACGTATGTTAATACAACGTACGTTTTAAAACTGACTCCTTTACTTCACTTTACATAGAAAACTTTGGTGCTAAATTGTGAAGGAAAAGTTTCAGCGACCTTAGTTAATCACAGATGAAATTGGCTGTGGACAGGGCACTTTATTAAAATGAACTTACTTTTGCAACATTTATTTAACTTAAAACTCAAACGACTTAGATAAGCTTCACATCGACGAGTATTTCTCTTTCTTTTCCTGTCTCTTTTAAGTAGACTGGCTTAGCTGGGAAGGTAGAGAAAAAATAATATTAAGATACTCGCACTCTACTTTTGATAGTTTATATATTAATTTTTAGAAAAATTGCATGTTATATGGCCTTATTACATAACTCAGCACGTAGAAATACAAATAATTAGTTTAGGAAAACTCCCTTCTTATAAACGATAAAATCGCTTTTATAACATTTTGTTCTACAGAAAAATTAAAAAAATATATATTACTTACTTTTGTATTATTGTACATGTTATGTTATTTATAAAATTACCATTTTAGGTTGATTGCTATGATTTAAATTATTTTTTTTCTTCGTAAATAAAGTATAAATGTAAATAAACATTTTGAAAAATATAAACTTCATATCTACATTAACGAAATATAAAAGAAACAAAAGCCTATACTATTATTCTTATTATTGATAATAACCTAATTATAATTTTTTCATTTTATATGAATAACCAGAGTAATATGTTTTTAGAGTTTCATTACGGCACATTGATGCCTTTGTTTCGTTATGAATTTACGACAGATCGTTCATTAAACGTCAGATCTAGTAGTAAAGCTTGAACTTAATCTATAAAAGTATATTCTATTCGCTTATTTGAAGTCACAAGGATTTAAGCACCAATATTTGCTCAAGTCTTGTCTTGTATTTTTTAGTTTCCTGGTCCTAAGATGCTATCTTAGCGGTTGTTTGCTGTAAAGGTATGACTTTAATGATAACATGACTACAGCCAAACTATATGAAATTGTTGTATTTATGCTCTTATAAAAAAATCTTTTTTGGTTTGAATGTATTTTTTGTGCTCTTCTTATTATCTAAGACGTCATTTAAAGTGTTAGGAGAAATTAGAAATTTGAACAATCGAACTAGCAATGAAAAATAAAGCCACGTACATATGTTAAAAAGTATTGTTAATCGCTACATTACTATGAAATATCAATAATAACGAATGCTCATCAGCGACGCTGTCTAATAAGCTACGTATAATTGTGTGAAAACTGCCTCAATTTGTCTTTATGAGCGCTAAATTAAATTAAACCTGAGGGCTTTTGAGCGGCATTTAGATCTTAATGAAATCTTACGTGTCGGTGTTTTAAATAAAGCTGTTGAGTAATCGTAAAATGTAAACTAAAAGGGAAATACTTCATAAAAGCGAATGCGCCATTTCTACTGCGCCTTGCAAGCAACAGTGGCTTCGCCGTAGTAAATAATAGATCGGGGCCGGTAAGGCGCTGGATGCAATATCCGCTCGTCGCTTTGTCTCTATAAAAGTGGCGGCCATCGTCGTGTGATCGTTGTCTAGTTAACACTGAGATTTTATCTTGGTTCGACGCGTCTTTAGAGTTTCATAAAATTTCTAATAACGTAGCTCTATTGAAAATACTTTAAAGCAAAAATGAATTCTATATTATAAGATAGAAATACATTTTTTATAATGCATAGGATACATACATATATATTCTTTGTTATGTAAAAAGAAAATAAAAAAGTTCAGAGTACTTTTTATTTTAGATCAATTTAGGACCTAATTATAAATTTATAATTATATTAAACAAGCTTCTAGGTGTCATATTTATGAAAGAATTAAAATCATAACTTTATTTTTTGCATATTTTGTAGGGATATTATTACAAAATGTCAATAAGCAAAAAATGTAAAAAATATAATATTTATTTTATAACTGGAACATGACACGTCTAACGATAGTTCTTTATCAAAACATCCTTTTGAACTATTTTCACAAATAAATAATGTAAACAAATTAAAAAATATATTAAAAAAAAAACATACATATCTGGAGTAGAATTAAGTTGAAATAGTGTTTAGTTTTTAGTGTTTTATATTATAAATATATAATGGATATTTTTTATTTTATATAAGCAATTAAAACATAAGCTTACGGTTTTTTTGGGAATATGATTGTTGTTAAACTCATTATAAATGGAATTATGATTATTACATGAAAAATTACATGCCAAATTGATATGCAGTTAAAATGCATCGGTTTAACAGTTCACAAAATTCCTTTACCTTATATATATGTTTGATGTTGAAAGTGTGATTTATTTTGAAAGTTTGAAATTGATGTTCGGATAGGCATAATACTTTGGAATGAGATTTTATTGCATGCACGGCGAAATTAATTTAACGATCTAATCGATATGTCAGTACACTGCTTATATTAGAAGAGTTATCCTATCACTATATATGTGAGGGATCTGAATTCAGTATTAAGATTATTGTGTTTCTTTTGTAAGTTTAAAATTCTGTAGATTATTACAAAATTAGTAAGCAAATTTCAGCTCAATTGCCGTAAGTCTTGTCGATAAAATAATAGTATTAAAGAATAACTGTTTTAAGGATTCCAAGTGACTGCATATTTTCTAGTTAAATCCTGGAGATGTTTTTATACTAGTCTGGCATTTTGACATCTTATTAAAGTTTTATTATATTACAAGAAACATAAAATAAACAATATATGCAACTTGTTTTAATAAAATTACAGATTGTTAAGAAATCAAACAAACAGACCAAACAGATTGAAGGCGACAATCCGATTTGGATCGTTATACTAACGACATCTTTTACAATGTTTACGTTCCAACTTATGAAAGCTTTACCTTGAAACTTACGTGATATACGTGTATATTGATATTTACTGTAAATTGAATACTTTGATAAGTATTTTGACAAATTGTTTACTTATTTAATTTCATGCTTTCAATCCATATAAAGTATGAAAACTGTATTTATGACTGGCGGGACATTAATGACACGTTTTGTATTACCAGAACGGAGAGTTGAAAAACCATTGATTTATCTAATTAGGATCCATGGGTGCTTAAAGAATTTCAATATTTTCGTTCACCCGTTCTTATTTTTCCTTATTCTGACTGATTGAATGAATATTTAGTCGCTGTATACCATTTTAGCCTCTCTTCGTATACATATGGCTCAGGAAGGGTGTTCATGTTTTTTAAGTGTCTCCTTTTATATCATCGACACTGTGTTCTGGAAAGTCAACCGAGATTTATCCTTGTCTTCCATAAGTGGTTCCTCACTCTTGTATCTGTATTAAAATCAATAAAATATATTATTTAGATTTCACCTTACTATTTTTATAGTTACTTAGAATATTTTATTAATATTTTCTGAAAAACTCGAGGTTATTAAACTTAAAATTTCATTAACGAGTCCAGAAACTTCATTTTAACGAAAATTATGACGTTCGCTTAAATGGACGTTACAAAGCAAATGAAATGCAAATTTAACGTTATTACTTGTAAGATCTTGTAAGAACGGCGATTATAAGACAGTATTACGGGTTTGCGCACCTTCGATGTAATATTTCCTTCGTGAAGGTCGATTAGTTTGAGGATTTCATTACAAAGTGGGGCAGATACAATCATATTATACTAAGATATTGTCGTTTAAAGTATATCTTTTAATTAAGTATCGTAATGATAGTGTTGTAGCGCAAATTTTGAGTTTTATAATATCGGTTTCTTAATATGTGTAATTAAATTTAACGATATAAAGACTAGTTAAATTTAGTTTAAAAATTTAATTAAAAATAGAAAAATCCAGGTATCCAGTAATCGAAACCAAATAATTAGATGGGACACGATATACAGGTAAATGAACGAACGATGTAGATTAACTTTTATGTATATTATGCATTGATGGATAATTTTATTATAATATGCTAAATTCTTAAAAAAAATATTTGTGATTAATGATGCTTACCGATTACTAGCTAGTAGTTTCAGTTCCAGAAATTGAAACGTTTATTGACAAACCTTTTAAATTTATACATAAAATTAATCTTTTAAATTTATTCATAAACTTAATTTGTAAATATTCATTTTATTTTAGTAAAAGCGAAGAAAATTCACTAATAAAATTATTTTCTTGGCAAAAATATCAAAAAGTCCTTACTAAAAAGTGGGAAAATTAAAAAGTAGATGAAATCAAATCACTACGTTCTAGTTCAGTCCGACGCGAATGAAACGGTGCTCGTATTGCTGTCAAAGAGCACGTGACATGCAACTTACGTTCACTCTATGTTTGGAACATATTTATGAAAAACAATGAAGATTATTACAGCTTTTAATGAAATATCTATTGTTTTCTATTGTTACAAAAACATAAAATATCAATAAATTTGATTTACATATCTATAATTTACAATACAGTTGTTTTATCGAACTATAAATGAACTGTTGAACTATAGATCAAAGTAATCTATCTAGACTTACTATATTTCAAACTTAAAATTTAGAAACACAGCGAATACATCGCGGTAGCGAGCGTATAGGACAGCCCCAATTGATATAATTTCATTACCATTTACCATTTAAGACTATATTCGTTTTAAAATAAAACTCTATAATTAATAAAGAAAAATAAAGAAAACAATACTTGAGTTGAGATATAATAAACAAACATTTTCACAAAGACATTTCAATATGTGTCGCTCTTTCGTAACTTGGCGAAATCCGGGTAAGACCGTTGGAGACACAGAATGCAAGTAAATTGCTCTTCTCATGGTTGAATCGACGCAGAAGTGCATACATATATTTTACCGGCAATGTTGCATTTTCTTTAAAATAAAAGAATGGATATATTTATTTTATTTATACAGAATTTGTCGTTTTGTTTTAGAAGATCCCTTGGAACATTTAGAACTATTTCCTGTATGTCACAGGTAAAATGTATAGAAGGTGAATGTGAATATGAAAATTTAACCTTTATCCATGTGAATGAAGAAATTAAGAAATGTAGCAATCTATGCAACATATTACAATGAATGTTAACTGTACGAATGTTAAATGTACTGTTGTTCAAACCATGTGCATTTTTAAATTTACATATTTTACATACACACGTCGAATTTATATTAATCACACACTCTTTACAATTTAATACTTATCTTTGATTTAATTATATTTTAATTTTATATATCGTCTATGTTAGTTAGGCATTATTACTTCTATCGAACAAGTTTTGCGTGATTTAAGAGATTCGACCAATTTAAGGTTCATTTTTAGATAGTGAATAAGGAAAATATAATATATCCATTTTCTTACAAATATATATTTACATAATTTAATCATGAAGCCACGTAATTCATTACATTCAACGACAATTTATTTTTGGACGACTTATTCTAGTTCTAGTCAGTGTTGTAAACTCTAATGGAAACAAATAGATAAACTTTGATACATTTAGGATCTAACGAGGGAATAAAATAATACACACACATAAAACCAGTTATTTCGGGAAAACTTTTACAGATAATAAATAAGAGGGCCACAGAATATTTGTATCGTAAAATCAACGTTTTTCATAAAATCTCGGGGGAAATCAAATGATAGCGTTTTTAGCAACTACTCGTAGGACAGGAAATAATATTACTACGTAAGTAGCCGGTAGATTGTACAAAACCCTCCGGGGACAAAGATTCTGTCATTATCTTTCATTGTAGGCTAAGATGAGTTAAGGCTTTATATGGATTATATAGTGAATTATTAAAATAATTTTTATATATTGTATGATCTATTGAATGAATATAAGACATCGTGATACATGAAAAATGGAATAGCATCAGACACGTTATTTATGGGATAAGAATTGAAAGTGAGGTAAACTATTGCAATTCTGCAGTTTTAGTCATAGTATATAATATTATAATAATAATCATTTCATTTCATTATTTTGACTGTAGGTTTCCAACCTGTATAGTAGATATAGCATGAATTATTAAGATTAGACTGTCAAAAATACCATTGGCGAAAGATGAAGTTTGAATTAAACATTCCTAGTGATATTGTAACATTTATAATTTGTAATCCGCGAAATGAATGCTTTTTATTAAAACAAATAATATAGTTTAATAAAAGACAGTATTGAATTTATAAGCAATTGTCTTTATAATTTAAGAGGACTTGATTATAATGTGTGAAATATATAGACGTATGTTAATACAACGTACGTTTTAAAACTGACTCCTTTACTTCACTTTACATAGAAAACTTTGGTGCTAAATTGTGAAGGAAAAGTTTCAGCGACCTTAGTTAATCACAGATGAAATTGGCTGTGGACAGGGCACTTTATTAAAATGAACTTACTTTTGCAACATTTATTTAACTTAAAACTCAAACGACTTAGATAAGCTTCACATCGACGAGTATTTCTCTTTCTTTTCCTGTCTCTTTTAAGTAGACTGGCTTAGCTGGGAAGGTAGAGAAAAATTAATATTAAGACACTCGCACTCTACTTTTGATAGTTTATATATTATTTTTTAGAAAAATTGCATGTTATATGGCCTTATTACATAACTCAGCACGTAGAAATACAAATAATTAGTTTAGGAAAACTCCCTTCTTATAAACGATTAATTTAAATCGCCTTTATAACATTTTGTTCTAAAGAAAAATTAAAAAATATATATTACTTACTTTTGTATTATTATACATATTATATTATTTATAAAATTACCATTTTAGGTTGATTGCTATGAGTTGAAATATTCTTTCATCTTTGCAAATAAAGTATAAATATAAGTAAACATTTTGAAAAGTATAAACTTCATATCTACATTAATATAAAAGAAACAAAAGCCTATGCTATTATTCTTATTATTGATAATAATTATAAATTTTTCATTTTATATGAATAACCAGAGTAATATGTTTTTAGAGTTTCATTACGGCACATTGAAGCCTTTGTTTCGTTATGAATTTACGACAGATCGTTCATTAAACGTCAGATCTAGTACTGAAGCTTGAACTTAATCTATAAAAGTACACTCTCTTCGCTTATTTGAAGTCACAAGGATTTAAGCACCAATATTTGCTCACGTCTTGTCTTGTGTTTTTTTTTAGTTTCCTGGTCCTAAGATGCGACCTTAGCGGTTGTTTGCTGTAAAGGTATGACTTTAATGATAACATGACTTCAGCCAAACTATAAGAAATTGTTGTATTTATGCTCTTATAAAAAAATCTTTTTTGGTTTGAAGGTATTTTTTGTGCTCTTCTTATTATCTAAGACGTCATTTAAAGTGTTAGGAGAAATTAGAAATTTGAACAATCGAACTAGCAATGAAAAATAAAGCCACGTACATACGTTAAAAAGTATTGTTAATCGCTACATTACTATGAAATACCAATAATAACGAATGCTCATCAGTAACGCTGTCTAATAACATACGTAAAATTGTGTGAAAACTGCCTCAATTTGTCTTTATAAGCGATTAATTAAATTAAGCCTGAGGACCTTTAAGCTGCATTTAGATCTTAATGAAATCTTACGTGTCGGTGTTTTAAATAAAGCTGTTGAGTTATCATAAAATGAACAGTAAAAAGGAAATACATCATGAAAGCGAATGCGCTATTTCTCCTAAGTCTTGCAAGTAACAGTGGCTTCGCCGTAGTAAATAAGAGAACGGGGCCGGTAAGGCGCTGGATGCAATATCCGCTCGTCGCTTTGTCTCTATAAAAGTGGCGGCCATCGTCGTGTGATCGTTGTCGAGTTAGCGCTGTGATTCTATCTTGTCTTGTCTTTAAAGTTTCATAAAATTTCTAATAACGTGGCCCTATTGAAAATATTTTAAAGCAAAAATGACATCTATATTGTAAGATAGTCTTTATTAAAACATCCTTGAACTATTTTCACAAATAAATAATGTAAACAAATTAAAAAATATATTAAAAAAGAAAACATACATATCTGGAGTAGAATTAAGTTGACGTGGTGTTTAGTTTTTAGTGTTTTATATTATAAATGTATGGATATTTTTTATCTTATATAAGCAATTAATATATAAGCTTACAGTTTTTTTGGGAATATGATTGTTGTTAAACTCATTATAAATGGAATTATGATTATTACATGAAAAATTACATGCCAAATAGATATGCAGTTAAAATGCATCGGTTTAACAGTTCAAAAATTCCTTTACCTTATACATATGTTTGATATTGAAAATGTGATTTATTTTGAAAGTTTGAAATGGATGTTCGGACAGGCATAATACGAGGGAATGAGATTTTATTGCATGCACGGCGAAATTAATTTAACGATCTAATCGATATGTCAGTACACTGCTTATATTAGAGAAGAAAACTGCTTAGCATTCTATGGATTCACCGTGCGGGTGCCGGGCCCATCGCGTTGTAGGAAGAGGAGCTCCGATCAGCGCTTGGGACTTGCGACCCAAGTGTAGGTTTAAAGGGGCCCCTTTAAAATGCATTAACGCTCACCTTCACTGTCCGAGCTCCTCCCACTACCTAACCAAATTCTAAACGATTCTACCAAAGCCGCCTTTGAAGTGCGTTCTAGAAATGAATTTATAATAGTTCTAGATAGGCCGAGATCCTTGAGTAAACTATAGAGAGATTTCGCTGTTATACCTCTCGCTCCTACTTCAACCGCAAATAAGCTAACTCTAAACCTATTCCTGGTCAGTTCGTTTGTAAGATCAAAGTATTTATTAAGTTTTAGATGGTGACTTTTTGGGATATTTGTTTCCCACGGAACTGTAAGTTCTACCAGTACTATGCGTTTTAGGCTTCGAGAATAGAGAAAAATATCCGGTCTGGATGACGAAACACAAATATCCTCAGGGATTCTATACTGTTTCTCATACGTGTCCATCATAAGTGTCCAATCGGGAGCTGGATCTAATATAGAGAAAGGTTTTTGTGTGGGTTTTTTATAAAAACCTTCTTTCACAAACTCTATTGAGCGTTTGCTGGTTGTTATATTTCTCTGTGCTCTTGCTACAGATAGACTAACGGCTTCACGTATGATTTCTAGTACTTTATCGTGGCGCCGCGAGTATTGACCACTATCCAAGAGTACCCTACACCCTACCAGCATATGTTTAGCTGTCCCTACTGCCTCTTTACAGATGTAGCAAGATTTATCGGTAGCTTTACCCCATCTTACTAAGTTACTTTGATCTGGAAGAGTCATTTGGAACGCATTTAGATAGAATTTTAATAGTGCTGGAGACCAGTCGTGAATTAGGGTGCGCCATTTTAAAGCTAAAGGGATACAGAATTCTCCTATAGTTAGCCACTCGTTTTGCATTTCTAAACCCAATGCGTGCACCTTATATTTGTCGTTCTCGTCTTGCCGAATAAAAGATTTTATTATGTCTATGTCTTGAACTTTCCTCTTTGATCCTAACCCTACTTTACTAGACTGTGCTCCTATCATAAATTGCTTATGGAATTGAAGTCTTGACTCGAGCTCTGGGACACTACTGTCTTTTGGGAGTGAGATAACAATCTCATCCCGTGATTTTCCCAGAATGTGTGTTTTGGAGACTCTTAGATGTTTATAGAGCTCCGATGGTTTCTTTAATCTCAACCCGTAACTATTTTTATCTCTAAATAAGGTTGAGGTGTCCGCCGAATGCGCTAGCCCAAGCCAAAACTTCAGTATCTTTGTGACACTTGCATCTAACTTTGTTAAGAGGGTCTTATTGAAATCATACACGAGGAAAGGCCAATTCAGACGTGATGTTAGAAAATTGTCGTAAATCCAAACTTTCTTGACATTACTTATAGGTTGATGATCTACCTTCTCAAGATCCGTCAAAAAGCTGTCGACAAGTACATCTAAAGATGGAGTGCGGCCTTTGTAGTCTATTTTCTTGCCGAGAAATTTAAAAGGTGCCGCTTCGGAAACTATAGCAATGCTTTTACCGCCAATTTTAAGTCCCGGATCGTATGAGGTATATTTAGTGTTTCGCCTTCCCAGACATAAACAGTGACACTTACTAGGTTTTGTCCTCATTCCTTTCGTCCACGCACAAAAATCGTCTACTTCATCCAATAGCAGCTGGCATTGCTTTGGATTCCTAGTCAGTATCGCAAGATCGTCCGCGAAAGCAAGGATGGATTCTGTGTACTTATTGTTGAACTTAAACCGATAACCCCATTTTTTCTCTTGTTTAATTAGATTATCTATTAAAATATTTATTACGATATTAAATATTATTGGGGATAAACAACAACCCTGAAAAAGACCTACTTTATAGCCTAAAGGTTTTGAATGGCCGTCTTTAGAGGTTATAACGAATTTTAATTTGGAATAGTATGACGCGATTATGTTGCTTATTATCGTAGGAAAATTGTACCATTTTAACGCAAACATCAATAGATCGTGTTGTACTGACCCGAACGCGTTTTCTAAATCTATCCAACACACTGTAATTTGCCTCTCACACATTCTGGCGTCTTTTAAACTTTCAGTTAACAAACTATTATGCTCCAGGCATCCAGAAACTCCAGGTAGAAACCCTTTCTGGTAATTCGGCCTGAAGTACCTATTGCTAATCATAAAATGGGTCATTTTCGTTTGAAGTAATGAGAAAAAGATTTTAGATAGAGTATTCGTAAGAGCAATCGGCCTAGTATCTTTTGGATCTGTTACCCGGTCTTTTTTAGGAATGAGGACAAATACCGCTTCTCCAAACGACGTAGGTATTTGCTTTCTTGACCAGATTTTACCATATAAGTTGTGGAGGTATTTGCGAACAGATGAACATTTTTTGTATACTATATAGGGGATACCATCAGGACCTGGAGCTGATTTAGATGGTTTCTTTTTGATTTGTTTATTTATTTCCTCTAAAGTTGGTGGGTCACTTAGAAATTCAGTGTGAGGAATCTCAGGTCGTTGTTTATTTGGCTCCTTATATAGTCTTTCTATATTAGCTACTTCGTACGTGCTTCTATAATGTTCATAAGTTGCCTCATCGGTCAAGGAAAGCTTACCTCTATCTTCTTTAAAAATGTTTTTAGAGTACTCAAAAGGATTTTTATCAAAAGCTACCTCGTGTTTTGCCCGATCAAAATTGTTACGTTGTTCCGCGATCTGTATCGATATACCCTGAATTAATTTCAAGGTTGACCGTAGCGCCCTAGACAATTGGTGACTAAGATAATTATCGCCTAGAGCTTTGGCCGCACGAAGATTCTTTTTTAGCTCTCTTTTTTTCCTCCTCATTTTCGACTTGAACGCGTTTTCTTTGTTTTTACGAGCGTAATGATTTGAAGGTGGATATATTTCGTTGAAATAGTCATAAATAGTTTTTTGGAAAGTCTCTACTTGCATGTCTAACTCCTGCTTCGAGCCCGGATGCTCTAACAGGACCGCTAATCGTTCGTCGTGTACTTTCCATGTCGATTGCTTTAAATCGGGAATGCTAAGACGTGTCCGGGTGGAAATGGACTCCTGACATTTTTCACTCAATGGCTCACCATGGGACATATGAGGGTCAACTCTATCCGCAGTGATAGTCGAAGAGCTTACCGACGACTGTCGTGCTTCAACACCATCATGTGTTTTAAGATGTTTAATATACCAGGCTCTTCTCTTGTAATTTTTCCCGCACGTGGGGCATTTCAAGTCCGTATTCGCGCCGCTTTCGTTGTTTGCTTCAACCGGTGGACAGTTCTTCCGCCCCCCCTCTCGGACTGTCCCAGGGGTATTTTTCTTATAAGGACTTTTAGCTTTAAAATTTTCCTGGGCTTGGCTTGCTAGGCCATTGCCCGCGGCTGTCTTTCCAACAGTCAGCTGTCTTCCCAGCTGCCAGCTGTCTTTCCAGCAGTCAACTGTCTTTCCAGCGTCATCCCGTCTCTCCGGGCTGTCACTTTAAATGAGAAGAAAACTGCTTAGCATTCTATGGATTCACCGTGCGGGTGCCGGGCCCATCGCGTTGTAGGAAGAGGAGCTCCGATCAGCGCTTGGGACTTGCGACCCAAGTGTAGGTTTAAAGGGGCCCCTTTAAAATGCATTAACGCTCACCTTCACTGTCCGAGCTCCTCCCACTACCTAACCAAATTCTAAACGATTCTACCAAAGCCGCCTTTGAAGTGCGTTCTAGAAATGAATTTATAATAGTTCTAGATAGGCCGAGATCTTTGAGTAAACTATAGAGAGATTTCGCTGTTATACCTCTCGCTCCTACTTCAACCGCAAATAAGCTAACTCTAAACCTATTCCTGGTCAGTTCGTTTGTAAGATCAAAGTATTTATTAAGTTTTAGATGGTGACTTTTTGGGATATTTGTTTCCCACGGAACTGTAAGTTCTACCAGTACTATGCGTTTTAGGCTTCGAGAATAGAGAAAAATATCCGGTCTGGATGACGAAACACAAATATCCTCAGGGATTCTATACTGTTTCTCATACGTGTCCATCATAAGTGTCCAATCGGGAGCTGGATCTAATATAGAGAAAGGTTTTTGTGTGGGGTTATCCTATCACTATGTACGTAAGTGTTGGAACTGAATTCAATATTAAGATTATTGTGTTTCTTTATTTATTATTAAGTTTAAAGTTCTGTATATTATTACAAAATTAGTAAGCAAATTTCAGCTCAATAAGTAAGTAAGTCTTGTCGATAAAATAATAGTATTGAAGAATAACTGTTTTAAGGATTTCAAGTGACTGCATATTTTCTACTTAAATCCTGGAGATGTTTTTATACTAGTCTGGCATTTTGTCATGTTATATATTTTAAGTTTTATTATATTACAAGAAACATAAAATAAATAATATATGCAACTTGTTTTAATAAAATTACAGATTGTTAAGAAATCAAACAAACAGACCAAACAGATTGAAGGCGACGATCCGATTTGGATCGTTATACTAACGACATCTTTTACAATGTTTACGTTCAAACTTAAGAAAGCTTTACCTTGAAACTTACATGATATACGTATATATTGATATTTACTCTAAATTGGATACTTTAATAAGTATTTTGACAATTTTTTTACTTATATATCTTTATGCTTTTAATCCATATAAAGCATGAAAACTGTATTTATGACTGGCGGGACATTAATGACACGTTTTGTATTACCAGAACGGAGAGTTGAAAAACCATTGATTTATCTAATTAGAATCCATGGGTGCTTAAAGAATTTCAATATTTTCGTTCACCCGTTCTTATTTTTCCTTATTCTGACTGATTGAATGAATACTTAGTCGCTGTATACCATTTTAGCCTCTCCTCGTATACATATGCCTCAGGAATTAAAATCAATAAAATATATTATTTAGATTTCACCTTACTATTTTTAATAGTTACTTAGAATATTTTATTAATATTTTCTCAAAGACTCGAGGTTATTAAACTTACAATTTCATTAACGAGTCCAGTAACTTCATTTTAACGAAAATTATGACGTTCGCTTAAATGGACGTTACAAAGCAAATGAAATGCAAATTTAACGTTATTACTTGTAAGGCGACGATTATAAGACGGGTTTGCGCACCTCCGATATAATGTTTCCTTCGTGAAGGTCGATTAGTTTGAGGATTTCATTACAAAGTAAGGTAGATACAATCATATTATACTAAGGTATTGTAGTTTAAAGTATATCTTTTAATTAGGTATCGTAATGATGGTGTTGTGGCGCAAGTTTCAAGGTTTCTAAGATCTGTTTAAAACAAAACATGTGTAATTAAATTTAATTAAAAATAAAAGTATTAAAACCTGCAGCTATTGGCATCCAGTAATCGAAACCAAATAATTAGCTGGGACACGATGTACGGGTAAATGAACGAACGATGTAGATTAGCTTTTATGTATGTTGTACATTGATGGATAATTTTATTATAAAATGCTGAATTCTTAAAAAAATATTTATGATTAATGATGCTTACCGATTACTAGCTAGTAGTTTCAGTTCCAGAAATTGAAACGTTTATTGACAAACCTTTTAAATTTATATATAAACTTAATCTTTTAAATTTATTCATAAACTTAATTAATTTTTATTTAGTAAAAGCGAAGAACATTCACTAAAAAAATACCATTACAATAACAAGTCCTTACTAAAAAGTGGGACAATTAAAAAGTAGACGAAATCAAATCACTACGTTCTAGTTCAGTCCGACGCGAATGAAACGGTACTCGTATTGCTGTCAAAGAGCACGTGACATGCAATTTACCTTCACTCTACGTTTGGAACATATTCATGAAAAACAATAGAGATTATTACAGCTTTTCTTTAAATACCTATTGTTTTATATTGTTTGAAAAATTTTTAATATGAATTTATTTGATTTACATAGTCATACTTGGTAGTATAAATTTACAATAAAATTGTTTTTTCGAACTGTAACTGTAATATATATTTTTCAAAGCGATATTTGTTTTGATTTTAGAAATTTATCAAGACTTATATTCCAAAGGAAGAAACAGCGTGTTAGAAACAGCGGATACATTGCAGTAGTGACTGTACGAAACAGCTCCGATTGACATAATATCATCGCTTTTCTATAAAAGCGATGATATTATGTCAATAAATGTAAAGACTATTCTTTACCATCTAAGACTATATTGTTTTTAAAATAGACGTCTGTCATTAATATCACATAAAAATATCTTCATAAAGAAAAATAAAGAAAACAATGTATGAGTTGAGATATAATAAACAAGCATTTTCACAAAGACATTTCAATATGTGTCGCTCTTTCGCAACTTGGCGAAATCCTGGTAAGATTGTTGGAGATATAGAATGCGAATAAATTGCTCTTCTCATGGTTGAATCGACGCAGAAGTGCATACATATTTACCGGCAATGTTGCATTTTCTTTAAAATGATGGAATGGATATATTTATTCCATCTGTATAGATTTGTCCTTTTGTCTTAGAAGCACAATAAATAATTTTTTCCGTATTGTTAAAATTGTTTCGTCTTCAGAACATTTCCGTCAACTTACGCCTTACCTGACTTTTACGAGTTGTCTTAGTTGTGGTTCTAATTTTAATAGTAAAAGGTTAAGATTAAATTTAATCTATAAACATATACAAAACTTAAAAATACAAAATATAAACAAATACTTTGATGGAAAACTTAATAAACATTTCATATTTTCATTAGTATAAATGTACCTACTTTAGTGTCAACGTAATTACAGGCTAAATCAAACAGTTACCTCAAGCGTATAAAGCAAATAAGGTGACCACCGCACGGTCGTTAGGATCACCAGTCGTTTCCTCCTAGCGGTGTACTATCCGTTACTGTAATGATTGTACATATTCCTATATACATATATATACATATATATGAGGTACTTTTAATAAGAATAATCGAAACACTGTAATTAACCCTCCTGGACATTTGAGGCATATGTCACGATGCGTGTAATTTATTCCGTAACTTCCTTTGAACCTCACTTCTAAACTTTGGATGGCGCTTGACCTTTCTTAAAGGTGCATTTATTTTTAGCCACGATATGAACGCGTTAAACCAACTATGTAAATAGGTCACAAATCTTTTATATGTTTACTATGGGAATGTTAATAGATGCCAACTAGCTTTTAAATAAAAAATTAAAGTTACTGTTTAATTAACCTACTTAAATTTATATGAAGAAA
>JAZFAU010000969.1:0-31035 GCA_037178615.1 Dione vanillae
ATATTTTACATTAGTAGGCAACAAAATTATACAAAAAAAAAAGAAAATACGAAAAAGCCGAACTAACCAAACCAAAAAAAAAGCCAAACTAGAACGAGGTATTCTGTTAGCTTTTGCCAAATATCCGCGCCAGGCCAAACCGCGGTAGCGATTCGTTTTCGATTGTTGTTATTTATATATATATATATATATATATATATATATATATATATATATATATATATATATATATATATATATATATATATATATATATATATATATATATATATATATATATATATATATATATATATATATATATATATATATATATATATATATATATATATATATATATATGTATATATATATATATATGTATAAATAAATAAATAAAAATAAAAAAGCCTTTATTTCCCAACTCCCTTGCATAAATACAATTTTACATTTTATTTTATATATATTTGCTTATTTATTTATTTCCATTTTTTTTTGGTTAGTATTGTTAGTTATTTCGCTTACCTTCTACGTTAATATTATTAGTCTTTTGGGATGTGGGCCCCTCTCCGGGTGAAGGCCTCCTCCAGTGCTTTCCATTTATCCCTATCCCTTGCCACCTGCTGCCACTTCTTTCCTGCAGTATGTTCTAACTCGTCTGCCCACCTTTTCTTTGGTCTCCCTGCTCTTCTTTTTCCTGCAGGCCCTTTCCATTCTGTGGTTGCAGCTGACCATCTATTATCTTTGTAACGAGATACATGTCCAGCCCATTTCCATTTTAGTCTAAGGGCTTGCGTTAGAGCGTCAGTTACTTTTGTTTTTGCCTAATGGTTTCACTTCTAATTTTATATATTTTCCGTATATTTAACACACTCCTTTCCATAGCTCTTTGTATCGTTACAATCTTTTGTTTAATTTTTGTATTAAATACCCAAGTCTGGCAGCCGTACAGTAAACAGGGCAGGACACAAACATCTAAAACAGTTTTCTTCAAATTTATTGAGTAGTCTCCTTTTAAAATTTCCCTCAGTGACCAGTATTTTTTCCAAGTTAAACTTATTCTTCTTTCCACTTCGTCTGTGTTGTTCGTTTTTGAGAATGATATCTGTTTACCCAAGTAAATGTAGCTGTCGACGTATTCTATTGTGTTTGCTTTTATTGTAATTAGATTTTTGTAGCTGTTTGTCATTACTTTGGTTTTTGTTGCGTTCATTTCTAGTCCTACTTTTGAGCTTGCATTGTCTAGTGAACACAGCATTTCCTGAAGGTCTTTTGATGTTTCTGATAGTATAACTATGTCATCCGCAAATCTTAAATGATTTAAATAGCGATTGTTTATTTTTATGCCTTTTGATATCCAGTCTAACTTTCTAAATATGTTTTCCAAGACAATAATAAATAACTTTGGTGATAGAGGGTCACCTTGTCGGACTCCCCTTTCAATTTTGATAGTTTCGCCTCTCGACTCTAGCTTGACATTACTTGTGCTGTTGTTATATATGTATTTTAGGATGTTTATATATTTTGGATTAATGTTTAAGTTGTTTAGTGATTCCCATATGGAGCTATGGCTAATGCTGTCAAAAGCCTTGCTATAATCAATAAACCCCAAATAAAGAGGCCTATTATACTCTTCAAAACTTTTCGATAACTTGTTCTATAGCTTGTATATGGTCCAATGTACTGAATCCAGAGCGAAAACCTGCTTGTTCTATAGGTTGCGCCTTATCAATGTCTTGCGATATGCGTTTAAGAAGTGTTGATGAGAAAAGTTTATATGTACTAGCCAGCAAGCTGATGGGTCTATAATTGTTGATGTCTAATGTACTGCCTTTTTTATGTAACAGTATAATGTCAGAGGTACACCATTGGGATGGAACCGTTTCAGTTTCTAGCACCAAATTAAATAATTCTGTGAGAGCTCCCAATAAAATTGGGGCGCCTATTTTTAAAGCTTCGTTGCTTATTCCGTCGGACCCGGGACTTTTGTCTGGTTTCAATTGATTTAATTGTAGGTATATCTCTTTTTCGTGTATAGGTATGATTGTTTGTGTCTTGTCAGCCTGTTTCAATTCTTCAGCTTTTTCGTTGTTATTTCCCTTGTTTTTGTATAGTTCCTGATAGAAAGTGGTTGCCAGATGTAGGATGTCTTGTCTGGTGTAGGTTTCTTTAGGTTTACTGCCCAGCTTTTGGATCCATGGTTTCCGCAGATTCAACTCCTTGAATGCTCTTTTTGTGCTTCTAAACTTGTTTAGGTTTTCTGTAATTATTTTTCGTCTGTGCTCACTGTAATCTCTTTTAATTGCTTTACTGGTTTCTTTATATGATTTGGTCAGCTCTTTCATGGTGTCAATATCCTTGTCCTTTTTCGTTGCTAGCTCATGTCGCTTATTTATTAGTGCTATTGTTGCTTCACTAAATACCTTATGTTTTCCTTTCTTAGAGTTGTTTACACTTGTTAGGCCATATAATATCGCTTTTTCTAGTTCATCGTAGTAAGATTGTACGCTTGTAATTCCTTGTAGATTTCTTTCAATATACCGCTTCAAGTTGGTTTTGTATTGCTCTATCTCGGTCTCGGTCTTGGGGAATTTTGGTAGTGCTTTGAAGTTTTTCCTGCTTTTCTTCTGTTGGTTTAGTTTGAATGTTATTCTTATCAACCTATGATCTGTGCGGAAGTTTACTTTGTTGAGAACTTCATAATTCTGGACTTGTTTTGGGGTATTCGTCATGATGTAATCAATTTCGTTGCAGATGTTTCCGTCTGGAGATTTCCATGTCCATCTTCGGCTACGTCTTTTTTTAAAGTATGTATTGATTATGGACAACTTATATTCAAATGCGTAATTCATTAACCGCTCTCCTCTATCGTTTCTTTGGCCTAGACCGTACTTCCCTGTTATAAGATTTTCTTCTTCTCTGGTTTGTCCTATTTTCGCATTGAAATCGCCTAATACAATTACTTTTTCATGTGCCTTTGCATGTGCTCTTTTTAGGTCTTGGTAGAATTTTTGAATATCAGATTCACTGGATCTTTCTGTAGGCGCATATGCTTGGATTAATGAAATATTTGAGTTTCCTAACTTCATTTGAAGCATCGCTACTCTCTCAGAGAGCCCAATAAAGCCTG
Organism: Dione vanillae; assembly: GCA_037178615.1. Taxonomy (NCBI): domain Eukaryota; kingdom Metazoa; phylum Arthropoda; class Insecta; order Lepidoptera; family Nymphalidae; genus Dione; species Dione vanillae. Next base: position 3,110 of record JAZFAU010000969.1, read on the forward strand.
TAATATTATGTTTCCAGGCTTTTTTTATAAGAAAGCCTACTCCATGAAGGCCCCTTGTTTCGCCTATGTAGCAGAAAATGTGGCTTGAATATTCGTCTATATGGCATCCTGTTCTTCTTATTTCTGAAAGGCCAAGAATGTCGCAGTTAATACTTTCTAACGCGTTTATGAGTTCCAGGAACCGTTCTGTAGATGCTAGAGACCGAACATTATAGGCACCAATTTTTATGAAGCTTTTACTTTCTTTTTTCTGTTGGGTAACTTCATTGTTGTGTTTTGGTTTTACTGGAGGGTTTTGGTCATATTCTTCCACGGTGACCAGCCGGCTTGGAAGATCTGTTTGTCGTTTGTCGGTTTGGATATAGCTGTTGAGTTTGATTTGGTTATTTTGTTCAGATTTCTTAGTTTTTTGGTAGGTTTGTCGTTGAAGCTAGTGTAACTCTTTCTATATAGTTAAGTATATTCGGTCTGACGGTTTCTTTTGCGGTGGTCTTCGGGAGAAGTGTCGGTTCGTGTTGCGAGTTAGCTTTCTTTTCTATTGTTGACCCTGGTGACTGTGATTCCTCTCTTTTTCTCTTGTCTCTGGCTTTTTCAGAAGGTGTTTTAACTATTAATTTATCATACTTTAAGAAGGCTATATTCCCTTTATTTCTTTTATATATATATATGTATATATATATATGTATATATATATGTATATATATATATATATATATATATATATATATATATATATATATATATATATATATATATATATATATATATATAATATATATATATATATATATATATATATATATATATATATATATATATATATATATATATATATATATATATATATATATATATATATATATATATATTATATATATATATATATATATATATATATATATATGTATATATATATATATATATATATATATATATATATATATATATATATATATATATATATATATATATATATATATATATATATATATATATATATATATATAATATATATATATATATATTATATATATATATATATATATATATATATATATATATATATATATATATGTATATATATATATATATATATATATGTATATATTATATATATATATATATATATATATATATATATATATATATATATATATATATATATATATATATATATATATATATATAATATATATATATATTATATATATATATATATATATATATATGTATATATATATATGTATATATATATATATATATATATATATATATATATATATATATATATATATATATATATATATATATATATATATATATATATATATATATATATATATATATATATAGGACAGCTAAGAAGTAAGAGGTTGTAGAGTAATATAGAGATATTTTATCCAGGAATTATAATAATTAAATAAACCTACAATATACTCATATTATACTTGAGTTAATGAGAGAATATCGAATATATATATCACAAAGTACTCGGTAATGTGTATTCATTAAATTCATTTAAAGCCTTTAAAAGGCCTCATTAAGCCTTTCCTATTTTTTTATTATTGTTTTAATTTATGATGTTAATTAAGATAACACTCATCTTAATTTTAATATGCAATCAACTTTCAAAATAGTTTATGTAAAATCAAAATTTTAGGAATTCTAAAGATATAACTAATAAAATTAAAAGTAAATGACACTAATAATATAAGAACTTAGATTTGTTATCTTGTAGTTAAATTTCGAAAGCGAGCCAAGAAATTTTAATATAATATTTTTCGCGTTGCCTTCTTAAGCATTCTCAGAATGAAAAGCCATATAGTTGAGAAATGAATATGCAGAATATCGTTAAACTGTTCGAAATTGAGCAATTTATATGGTTCTTTAGTAACGATTTACATTTTCTTTTCTTCAAAAAAATGTACATGTTGTTTTTTTTTCTTTATATTTGGAATAAATCATGTTACTACTTCGTTACTTATTTGTACTGCACTGCAGATTATAAATAATTAAATCTGTGCATTATTTTCTATTATTTGCAGATTAAAAATTAAAAGTATATTAAAATATCTCAACATCAAAGAATAGTCATTGTTATAAAGCAACATTGTCTCGGACGACAAGTGATTTTTTGTAGCATACATATATAACTGTACTTTAAGTTGTACTTAGAGCATACACAATTAAAATTAATCAATTAAATAATATTAATTAACTAACAGAGGGCGCATAATGATATATAAATTTGAAAATTTCACACATTTTGCACTCTCTACGTTTTCGCAGGACCGTACATATCGCGCTGTTTATTTAGTTAAAGTAATCCGAGCGTATAAGAGGCTTCGCAGTAAATTATGAAAAGATTTATCCTGAGCCCTAGCTGCAGCTCTGTTCGGATCTTTTTATTATAACTTTTTTTTTTACTAGCGCTCTGGGTTTTGTGTACAAAAACAAATCGGACAGATGCGTGCATTTAATATTATGTATTTACGTAAATGTGTGAGTTCGAAGTAATGGAATTTGCTGGTAGCATGTTTCATTATTTTTTTCATTATTAAAACGAAAGCTTCAAATGGTAGCTTCCAGTGGTATGGCAATAACTCTATAAAACTTTAAAGGCCTTTTACAATTTTATTTGTAGTCGTAAATAATACGAAAAGCTGTAATAGTTTTTTTTTTAATTGTATTTTCATTCCAAATTATAAATGAGTAATAATTTTAAATTAGAAATAAGCTTATACATAAATTCGGCATGTATTGTTATATTAAAAAAAATGTATAAATTGGAAACATCTTAAAAAATTATCGAAAGTGTAAGATCATATATACTAGGTCTTTGACGTAGATGTTAGGTGATAAAATCTGATTTAATTAAACTTAGACATGAGCAGTATAAAAGGGTTGCAGGATGTTTTGAAGTTTTACGATAGACTTACTGTAAATTAAAGTTATTTATAAATATAGTTATATGTTTACAATATGCATTACCCTAACGCTATTAGTACCTTAATGAGAGTAAGCATTGGAGAGATTTGTCAAACGGATTTATTCTAAAAAGTTCTTTACATGACACTTATTCAATAATCTTTAAGTTTTATTTTTTAAATTCACGTAAACTTACATCTTTCTTTAGTCCAGGCTAACCATTATCTTTAACTGCTGTATTTATCACTGCAGTGTGTTTCTTGCTTGGTGAGTTCTAAATGTGAACGTTGAAGCACTATAATCTTAGAAAAAATATAGAAGATAAAATAGTACAGACGCATGGCATAATTGTTGCCATAGCAACATGTACGTGACGCCATGCAGAAGAGTAAATTACGACACATGGATGTGTATGTATTGTTTTACTTATTGATTTACTGAACTTTAGCATTACTAACGAAAATTTTTAGCGTTCTGTAGTTTTTCTACAAAAAAAGGGATTTTTTGTAGAAAAATTGTAAAATTTCATATTCCACTGTCCGCGCAGTTATCGTGGAAAGCAAAACTTTTGGACTCCAAGTTGAAAGTTTTTGCTCCGCCTAGTAGATATATAGATACTTATATTTTGTTATGAATAGAGTTTACTAGTTAGTAAAAAGTTTTTTTGAACATGTAAAATATGCTAATCCCAATTAATTCGTTTGTTGCAAATTTATATAATCAAAGAACTTATTTCCAAGTTTAATTTCGTGTAGCAGGAAAAATACAGAGATTAACTATTGTCAGATACTTACTACGGAATGGACGTCGTGCTTTAACCTAGAGAAAAAAAAACAATGAATATGAATCAATCCTACAGCTAAAACAAAATTAGTTCGATTTATCTCATTACACGATAATAATCTAATCCATTATTACTTGTAGTTAAATCTTTCATTTATTGCAAAGTGGGATATATTTAGTTAGAGCGTTTAAGGTTAAAAGTATTGAAGGAATAGAAATTATCAAATATAAAAAAATAATCCATTTAATTACAATTATTCCACATTGTAACATAAATATTGTTATTGTAGTCACAACATACAAATTTGTGTACACTAGTTATAAAAGTTTTAAACAAAAATCTATTTATTAAATTATTGTAAAAAGTAATATTTTTGACAAAGTGCATTGCATACAAACTATGTCACACGGTAGGTTTTGAACAAGGACACGAACAAACGATCTTCATGCCAACAGCTACATGCTCTCCTTCGTAATCTGTTCCTCCCACCGTCACCGCTACTATGCGACCCTGACGTAACGCTGGCGGTCCGGAATCTTCCTGTTACATATATATGCAATATATTCCAAATAATAAATAATATGTAATACGTCTGGTATTACATATTATATACTTTTTTTTCGTTTTCAGATAGATCGTAATGTATACGTAGTATCTTCATAGTGCGTAATATACATACTAGAAATTCCATATAGATATAAGAAATTTGTAAAAGATCTTAATTTTTATTTTCAACTCTTTTAGATCATAGCGGTAGAAATAGATTCAAACCGCACTATATCACGTTAATATTACTTTTTCAGCTCCATCTCGCTCATAACAAGAAAGTAACATTGAAATTGAGTTAGTAGACTACTTAGGGAGTAAATAACAGAGTAGCAGAATGGCTGATTCAAATCCCGACAATCTTCACATTTCCAAGATTATGTACGTACATATTTTAAACATACGACATATTTTAAAGCGAAGCTACGACGAATCACTTCTCGACTGTAAAAGTTAAATGTCGAATCTATATATCTTGGTGTTAAGACACAGAAGTTGGCGAATGCAATGTCTCACGTCCTTTAATGTATTAAAGCTAAAAAGTAAATAATTAAAAACTGAAAAATAAACTCAAACCTTGATTTCGCTTACAGGAGAGACGGCTGCTCTATTGTACTTGAAACTATTATTAATTTTGTTTGTACAACATAAAAGGTTCTCCAGGGACTGCTTCTAGAGAATTACTTGAAGCCCTAACAAAATCAACAAAGTATAACTAGCATAAACAAATTGAAGGGTAATATTATTATCTTAATATTTGGAATGAAAAAAAATAAAAATTAACAGAATATAAAATCTCTTTTTAAAGTTCATAAGTATGTTTACAAACAGAAGAAGTATTATTAGTTCGCTTAGATCGCCAGATCACATTACGTGTTCATTGTTAGGTGGAAAATTGGCCATAATTATAAATTATATTTATACAATAATTATATAACATATCATTTATTTTATAAATTATGTTTTACATTTTTAAATGTAAAATTTACTATAAACAATGTTTTTTTTTTAGCTTCACGTTTTATCCCGCACATGGCAGGGTAGACAGAGGGAACTGCAGGGACCATGGGAACCTAACACTAGGTTGCTTAGTCCCTGCTTTCTCCGTCCCCGCTTTCCGCCTTTTTTGAGGCATTGCGTGTTGAGTGGCGGAACTAAACGCCGCGCTTTGCCTAGTTTGCCAGAGCGAAGAAAATGGAAATAGAAAAATTCATCTTCCCCGACTGGGGATCGAACCCAGAAACCGTCGCGTTACAGGCACACGTTGCGCCTCTGCGCCACGACGGTCCTCATAAACAATGTAACTTGTAAATATTTTTATAATGTTTACTAAATATTAAAAATACTTCTCTGAAGATGGGACATAGGTGGGAAGAAGAATTTCAAGCAATACTGCTTTCTGCATGGTTCTTGATCCAACAATTATGCGATAACCTATTAAGATGTTAATCGTGACTTTTTATTGTTATGTTAACTAAAACCACTATCAGCACAAAGGTAATTTTTCATCTCATATGGCTACTAGTATTTGAATTATTTTAATTCTTTGTTTCATTGATGATTTATATAAAGCCTACCATGTGAGATGGCATAATAAATACAGTAATTGAAATGCCAACGGCTGAGGGTGCGTTAGGCATTTTGCTACGTTTATGGAAAATTATAATTCTAAGAAATATTAATTTACTAAGAATTATTTTTCTTCTTTTAATCGATACTTAGGTAAAAAGCTATAATGTATTAATATTTATATTAGGTTTATATTTATATAAACTTAGCAATACAAAGCAATACTAAGTTGTACACAGAATTTGCGTTTTGTCTCTGTAGTATTGAAATATAAAATTACTATGTAAATTTATTTTCTGTGTATATAGTGGACTACGGCCATGCTGTTTAAACAAAATATTGCAAGCGTATAAGTGGTTTTTCAGTGAATTATGAGGTTTGTAATACACATGGTTGCCAGCAGGATGATATTTTTATATATATATATATATATATATATATATATATATATATATATATATATATATATATATATATATATATATATATATATATATATATATATATATATATATATATATATATATATATATATATATATATATATATATATATATATATATATATATATATATATATATATATATATATATATATATATATATATATATATATATATATATATATATATATATATATATATATATATATATATATATATATATATATATATATATATATATATATATATATATATATATATATATATATTGTATATAGTATATATATAATGAATATAATGAACTACGCTCTGCTACCAGAAAATGTATATTGAATAGTGGAGGGTAGGGTGTGCCGCATTTGTGGAAGCGTGCTGAGGGGGAGGTTATTTATTAATTATTTACCTTATAGTCGGTCTTAGGATAATAGAAATTGTACAGTACCTTATCTTCATAATTCACAACACAAACACTGATTGTTCACGGCCGCCATGGAATGTTTCACTTGAGTCTTCTTCACTAGGGGTTACTTGCACTATTATCTTTTGTAGGTTTGTCTTTGTCAGGTTCAATATCAAGAGGGAATACACAAAAGGGAAATCAAATAAGGCTGAGGGAAAATCACACCGCTAATTAATATATCGACTCAGGAAGGACGTGCGCTCGCGTCGGCCGTCTCACGTGCCCCTTTTTACTACTTCTCGACAACTACTACTAACTACTACTGACTGCTCGCGCCGGGAGTTCGCACAAGACTCTAAACTAGTCGGGGTTGCCATATATGAACAAACATAGCCCCCGCCCTAAACATCTAATGTTTACGAGAAAATGGGAGAAACTAACTAATAGGTAGACGAACTAATTTGGTTAAGGCTCTCTTTAGGATACCTGTCGATGTCTTAACATCGACCACACGCACAATGCTATCTTTACCAGGATAAATTTGGGAAATGCGACCACGTCGCCACTGTAAAGGGGGTAAATTATCATCTTTTATGAGGATTAGCTCGCCTACTGTTGGAGGATTCACTGGATCAGTCCACTTCTGCCTAGTCTGCAGAGTGTATAGGTACTCTAACTGCCACCGCGACCAAAAATGTTGAGTTATCTGTTGCACTACTTGAAAACGGGTTAAACGATTTATTTTTACATTGTTATAGGAATACTCCGGCAAAGCACTAAGAGGTTGGCCAATCAAAAAATGACCAGGCGTCAAAACTTCTAGATCGTTAGGGTCATTAGATAAGGGACATAACGGCCGGGAATTTAATACCGCTTCAATTTTAGCAAAAATTGTAGTTAATTCCTCGAATGTTAAAGGAGTTTCATAAACGACCACCGACTCTGATGATTCCTTCTTTGTCAAGAAAGAGTGAGAGTCGTCTTAGGGAAGACCGCAAGGAAACGCTACGCGCTAACGCGATAAGGATACAGATAGCTCAACGGGTAAGTTTCGGGTTTTATTTATAAATCTCACCATCGTTATCTAAGGGGTAATCAATCATGATTTGAGGGGTCTCTTCGACCTTCCAGAATCTCTCGATGAGACGGGATAAGAATATTCCAGTCATGGGGGGCTCTAATTCACCATAATCGACAGCGACTGGACCGCAAACAATATAACCAAAAATTGTAGATAAAGCAGTCAGGCCGTTAAAGTTAAATATTTTATCTTGTAATAAAAGCGCGCCGAACACGTCAGCACCCAATAGTATATCTATCGGGCCAGGCTTATTATAGGTAGGGTCAGCAAGGGAAAAATCACTATTAGGAAAAAACACAGACTCAGGGAACTCAAACTCAGGATGCGTACCGGCAATCACATCCATAACTATAGCAGAGGTTGACACCTCAGGGAAGGAATTATACAAAGGTTTAAAACACAGGGAAATAGAACCACGGGAAACCACTAAAGAAATATTACCTATGCCACGTACAGGGGCACAGGAGGGGGAGATGGTCAAATTGAGGTAATTAACAACAAGATCGGTTGTAATGAGGCAACCCTGGGCACCGGTATCACATAAGGCACGCGCTTCAATAAAATAGCCACTAGCAGTTTTAACGTGTAATTTAACAGTAGGCAATAATATAAGGGAATTGGGTGAGATATTAAGGCAAGGGGAAAGGGGAGTAATACAAGTATCTAGCTATGTGGGTCTATCTTCTCTATTATAGGAATTATCACGATATCTTATAATATTTTCAACCTGTCTATTATTTTCAACCTGTCTAGGTTGGGGCGAAGCATTTTCTCTGGGGGGAGAAGCTCTCTGGGAATGTCGTTGGGGGGAGCGCTGGAGTTGTGAAGGGGAATATTTCTTATGCTGGCCCCCGCCCATATGGGGACTGCGGGTAGAAGAAGGACAGGTACGCGGATAATTGCGTTTATTAAATTTGGAATTATAATTATAATTGCGATTGGATGAGGTAGGATACATTGGGTTACGGGAATCATTAAAACATAGCATAGGGTGATGGGATGAGCGACCGCAGGTTGAACATTTGTAGTCCCGCTTGCACATAAGAATTGAATGTTTGTCCAAACACCTATAACATAACCGGGAATGTTTTACAAATCCCGATCTATCTCTAGGATTCATAGCTCTAAATTCGGGACATTCACGGAGGTAATGGGAAGAGGAAGCACACAGGTAACATTTTTTACTATTATTTATTACAGGTAACATTTTTTGTCTATTGTTTAATATAGGGGAGGGAGGAGCCGCAAAGTAAGTATGTTTAGGTACAGTACTTTTAAATTTCGTCAGGTTAGAATCTACAAGGGAGGTGTTGCCAACGTTGTCATGGTGACGACATTCGTCTTCCAAAAAGGTAGTAAGATTTTTAAAGGTAGGTAATTCATCAGCGTCACCGCCATAACAACGCTCAAAACGGGATTTCAAATCAGAGGGAAGCTTAGTCAAACATATATGTACTAACATATAAGACCATGAGGAGACGGGTAACTCTAAACGTTCTAAACAGCGATAGGCAGTTAACAAGGGGTTCAAAAAGGCCGCGCGCAAACCTGTAAATTTATTCGAAATCTCCGGCAGGGTAAGTATCTGGGTTATGTAGGTATCAGCAAGAACCCGTGTATTGTGATACCGCTGTTTCAACAACTCACGAGCAACTTCATAGTTGCCTTCTTCAATTTTTAAATGTAGCAACAACCGCTTAGGTTCATCTGCCAAGGATCCAACCAAGTACTGTAATTTCATTGTGGGGGTTAAATGATGTTGGGAATCTACTACACTGTCAAACTGATCAATAAAACTTATCCAGGAGTCAGGGCGTCCATCAAACTTAGGGATAGGTTAATCAGGTAATCTATTATAAGGAGTTCGCTCAGTAATATTTTTACTACTCATTCTTACGGGTGTACTGGCCATAACAGGATCAACTACGTGAGCAGGTGGGCACAACTCTAACTGACGCACCCGTAGGTCGTCTATTTTCTTATTTACTAAACGCACTTCTTTTTTTACATAACTAATTTCTTGGCAATCGATAGCCGGGTCTAACCCACCCAGGAGCACTGAGGACGCGTTTACAAATAAATTACAATGAGAATCTAAATCCTTGAACCTAACTAATAATCTAGGTATTTCAGAAGTGCCAAGAAGTTCCGAGGTATCGGCAATCCAATCGGAAACAAAGCGTACCACACCTATATTTTTTCTATATTCTGCGCTTTCCGTATATAAGGAACATTTTACTGTTTCATCATGAGTAGCCATTTTAAATTATCAAGTAAACTAATAACTGAACTAAAATATTAAAAATTAATAAACGCGTAATAAACAATGAACCCACTACCAACGGGCGAGATCAGAAATCAAGTAAACAAATAACTCAACTAAAATATTAAAAAAATAATAAACTCGTAATAAACAATGAACCCACTACCAACGGGCGAAATCAGAAATCAAGTAAACAAATAACTCAACTAAAATATTAAAAAAATAATAAACTCGTAATAAACAATGAACCCACTACCAACGGGCGAAATCAGAAATCAAGTAAACAAATAATTCAACTAAAATATTAAAAAAATAATAAACTCGTAATAAACAATGAATCCACAACAACTGGCGAGATAAGAAACCAGCTACGGTCAAGTTCAGGGACACGTCGCATCTACATATATCGCAATACAACAAAATAATATGATATACAATATGACTACAATTAAGGCTTAAGCTTCATTTAAATAAAAATAAAAAAAAAGGGTGACAATAAAAGTGTAGGGATAATATTTTAAAGTAAGTAAGTTTTTTAAGGAAATTATATTAAAATATTTTAACTAACTTCAATTATAATTTAAAACGGGATAGGTAACACAAAAGGGAAATCAAATAAGGCTGAGGGAAAATCACACCGCTAATTAATATATCGACTCAGGAAGGACGTGCGCTCGCGTCGGCCGTCTCACGTGCCCCTTTTTACTACTTCTCGACAACTACTACTAACTACTACTGACCGCTCGCGCCGGGAGTTCGCACAAGACTCTAAACTAGTCGGGGGGGTCTATATATATATATATATATATATATATATATATATATATATATATATATATATATATATATATATATATATATATATATATTATATATATATATATATATATATATATATATATATATATATATATATATATATATATATATATATATATATATATATATATATATATATATATATATATATATATATAGATATATATATATATATATATATATATATATATATATATATATATATATATATATATATATATATATATATATATATATATATATATATATATATATATATATTGCTTGATTGCTTGAAAAATATGTCTCGCAGAACCTCATTCGTGATTCCTGAAGAAGATGGCGATGAAAATGAGTCTGATATGGGTTATCCAGCGCACACAATTGATACAAAAAAACTTGTACAAGACATTAGTCGTGAGCTAAAGAAGACTTTCCGTGAGGAGATAAGTAATTTAGAGGCTTCATTAGAATTGTTAGTGATCAATTAAGTACCATTCAGCAAACCGTTAGAAAGCAAGACCACAAAATAAAAGAATTAGAAGGCATTAATCTGGATCTGCAAAATAAAAACAAGAATCTGCACTTGCGACTAACGGTTCTTGAACAAGATATACGTTTCTTTGAACAAAAATCACTTGCGAATACATTGGAAGTTGCAGGCCTACCTGAAGTATCTTCAAAAAATGTTAATCAAGTAGTTGAAAGTTTAGCTGCAAAATTAAATATGGATCCTAACAATATTCTGTCATCGCACCGCCTCCCTGGATCAAAGGAACGACCTGGACATATCCTGGTTGAAATGGCTACAAAGGACGTACGAACTCAATGGATACAATCTAGCAAAAAAAGCTGCCTAACAGTTGGACTTGTGCTGCCGAATACGTCAAAAGAAGTCTCAGAAAAACGAATTTACGTAAGAGAAGCACTCACTAAACAAATCAAAACCCTACTTTATAATACTAAACTAAAGCTAAGTCAATCTTATCAATTTATATGGTGTAAAGATGGTAAAGTTTGTGCTAGAAAGAATCCAAATAGTAAAATTTATTATATTCGTTCGGAACTAGATATTAAATCCCTAGTCGGTAATATCAAAGATTCCCAAACCTAGCTTTGTTTTTAATATTATTATTATAAATTATTAATTAAAAATAATTATTAAGTATGTATAAACAAAATGAAGAAATTTTAAATTGTATTAATTTAACAGATTTTTTTAAAAAGGTACCGTATAAAACTGAAATAACTTTATCATGTTTACATTTTAATATTAGGTCTATAGTTAAAAATTTTACTAAGTTACAGCAGACTATTCGTAATTGTTTATATCCTATTGATGTTATCGTATTAACTGAAGTTAATTTCATCGATAATAATATTGCGCAGCTATATAGCCTTCCTGGCTATAATATGTACACAAAACTACGAAATGATAGGCGGGGCGGAGGGATAATAATTTACGTAAAAAGTCACTTTAAATTTACTATTATACCATATAAAACCGTAATGTTCGAAACCTTAATTGGCACTTTAAAGTTAGGCGCATCCCTCGACGTGGTTTTGTGTGCAGTATATAGACCACCCTCGTCTAATAAACACCTTTTTATTAAAGAGCTTGGTAAATGTATTTCAACATTTAACTCAAACAAAACTGTTTATTAATTGGTGACACTAATATTGATCTTAAGTCATTTACCTCGCATAGGGAAGCATATCTGGAAACACTTGGCGAGTCTGGACTGTCATGTGGAATATCAGATTATACAAGGATTGAAAATAAACTTGACATTGTCACTAAGTCATGTATTGACCATATATTTTTACGGTTTCCCACATTACGTTCATACACGGCAGTGTTAGATACTGTACTGGCAGATCATAGAGGTATTATATTTACTTGTATAAATGATGCGAGATTTGTAAGAAAACAGGCTATTCCATCGAAAGTTATTGATTATAATATCATGCGGAAACAACTTACTAATATTAACTGGTATGATACTAATAATATGACACAACCAAATGATATTTATATATTTATATACAATGCATTTCAAAACGCAATAAAATCAGCAACTAGAACTAAAATTCAAAATAAAGATAAGACAACTAGAATACCTTGGATTGATAATAATGTCACTCGGTTATGTAAGAAACGTGACTCATTGTTTAGTAAATGGAAAAAAAGTTTTAATCCCAAAGTAAGATTGGAGTATAATAAAACACGTAATAAACTAAACAAAGTTATGATAACTAAGAGGGACACATACTACTATAAAAAAATAAATAATAATATTAACGATATAAAAAAAGTTTATCAAATACTTAACAAAATATTGGGACGAGTGACCCTGTCTATTGATGCATCAATATGCAAGGCATTTGAAACACAAGGACTTACTTCTAAAGAGGTTGCTGATAATTTTGCTGCTGGATTTAATAGAGCTGTTAAGGATATTATTCCGAGTTGCAGTCTAAGACTTCTAGAAGAAAAATCCTGTAGTAAGCAGTTGGATTCAAGTATTTTATTTAAAACTGCCGAAAATAAAAAGATATGTAAAATAATTAAAGATCTCAATCCTCATAAGGCACCTGGCTTTGATAATATTGAAGTATCAGTTGTAAAAGTCATAAATAAGGAAATTTCAGTTGCAATAACTAACCTTATAAACCGAAGTATAAAAACCGGATTATACCCAGATAGACTGAAGATAGGCTGTGTTAGACCAGTGTATAAGAAAGGTAAGCAAGATGAATACGCTAACTATCGTCCTATTACACTTCTTTCATCTATCGACAAAATTGTAGAAAAATATGTCTGTGAACAAATACATCAGTTTTATCGTAAACATGACGTCATAGCGAAAAGTCAGTTTGGATTTCAGCCTGGTAAGGGTACAACAGACTTATTGGATAAATTTACAGATGAAGTCAATGAACATCTAAATAATAAAAAACACGTTTATGCGCTTTTCATTGACTTTTCACGCGCGTTTGATATCTTAAACCACAAACAACTCGTCAAAAAACTAGAAGGCTGTGGAATACGTGGTCCCCTACTCGCATGGTGTGAGAATTACCTGAATAACCGCTCATATACTGTTAAAATTAATAATTCATTTAGCGAATCAATATCTGTGTCCGAAGGTACAGCACAAGGATCAGTCCTGGGTCCGTTGCATTTTTTGTCATATGTTAACGATTTAAGCAATAATGTGAAGTACTGCACGTGTTATCAATTTGCAGACGACACATGTCTCATAGCTGCTAGCAATGATCCGAATAAAGCCAGGCAATTATTACAAAAAGATTTTAACAGCCTTATAATGTGGTGTCATGATGTAGGACTAGTTCTTAATGCTAGTAAAACAAAATTGGTGGTAATTAAATCGCCGTATATTAGACAATCGCCTATACAAAGTATAATCGCCCATAATCATATATGTTTGCATACAACTAGAAATAAAACTAGATTATGCCACTGTCCCTATATTGAAATGGTTAACAAGCATACTTATCTAGGACTTATAATTGATAATAAATTCAATTGGAGACATCATATAGACTACGTATGCAACAAACTTAGACAGTTTTTAGCTATAATTAAAATTGTAAAAAATCGTATCCCATCTAAAGTGAAGCTTCTGTTATATTACGCGTTAGCTCACTCGTATATACAATATGGGCTTGAGTGTTATGGGCGAACTTACAAAAGTTATCTTACTAATATATATAATTTACAAGTGAAAATAATAAAAAATGTAGCCTCCAGTAATATACTACGTAAATATGAGGACAATAAAGAAGGCCTTTTGAAATTTTACAAAATTTTATCTGTACATAGCCTATTAAAGTATAATTTATTAAAAAAATACTATTTTTGTGATGAATTTAAGATTCCCGTTGAACATCCTGTATGTACACGATCAGTCACTAATAACCGGTTGCGGACGACACGAGCTAACAATTCTTACGGCGAACGTACTGCTGCTTACCTTATTCCAAGATTAATCAATGAATTACCCTTAAGCTTATGTAGTACTATTTCAAAAGACAATATTAAAGCCAAGCTAAAATATCATTTTTTAAACAATATTTTGTAATTTTTATTAAACCATTTCTTTACAAACATTAAGTAACCATGTAATTTATTTTATTTTATTTAATGCATGTTATTTAATTTAATGTAACATCAACACAAACCGGTTCAGGTTTTTATGATGTTCTGTATACCTAGTAGTGTAACAAATTGTAATATGATAAATAAATAAATAAATAATAATAATATATATATATGTAAAAAATGTTCATATCAACCTACATTTTCAAATATATTGTGTATGTTTTTTAAAAACAATGACAAGAGTAATAGGTTTAATCTATCGATACAAGCTTAATATAGTTCTATGTTACTTACTTTAACGACTACTTTTTTACCATTGTATATGAATATGTAAAATTTATTTAATTTTATAATTTCATATCACAATTATAACTGACGATATATTACTAAAACCGTATATATCTCAACATTTACATTGTTGCTCACTGCTACGATTAGTACCAAGCATTCCCCTGTTTAAGATAAAACTAATGGTCGCTTCTGGCATTAGCTGAGCTTTTTCGTTGGACATTATAAAGTATATATTTTCCTATTAACTTACTTTTGTATTATTACGTTATGTTGTTGCAAAATTTAACCTTTATAAATGTTAATCGGGAAATAATACCTACATATATTTGCTAAAACTATTGTCTAGTTAGCATAATATAGCTCTAATAATAATAATTTAATAATAGTAATCTAATTAACAGTGGAGGTGAAACGTCAATTATTTCTTATTTCACTGCTCTGGCAAGAAAGACAAGACATGACGACTAAAGTGGAGAACAGATTGTGTCGACACTAAATAATACAACATATACCTCCTATAGAGGATCATAGCGTTAACAAAGTGTGGGAATTTTACTATATACGAAATCAAAGTGAGAAATTTTAAAATTGCACGTGATATCTATTATTTTAATGATTTTTTCTTTTTATTTTCTTGTGTACAATAAATTGTTATTATTATTATTAATATTAGATACAACCTTATCAATGGATGAAAATTAAAATAATAGAAATTAACCCAATGAAGTACCTATTTATTAAATAATTAACAGATGCTTAAATAAGAAAAACAGACTGTTAAACGAAAATTTCAATAAATTTACTTTACTTAAGTACACATATTTAACATATAATTAAACTATATGCAAAATTCCCATTTTAGTAACATCAAACATCTTTTGAGATGAATAACGAAAATAACACAAAACTCGAGGGACTATACCAAATCATTACCAAGCTTCATCCATTCAACTTGAATCCAATGAGAAATCGTTTATTGAGATTAATCTGTTCTCGTATAGACCTTTCCAAAATGAAAATGTAAACCTTTCAAACGTATAAGTAAATAGCATATACATATAACATGTGTAGAATATACTCAAGAAGACATATGATGTACAAGCGAGTCGCGTGCAAAGAATAAGATAGTCAAGCGTATCCTGCTTCACGTTCACTAACTTAAAATATGGTTTCACGCTTTTCCCGCAAGTAAAAGAGTAGACAGAGAGAACTTGATGTTAAAATGTTGTATTCCTCAACATTATTTAAAATACAATATTAGGATCAACGGACTTACCAACAGTGTAGCATAAAAGCCTTTTAAGATCAATAATAATAATAATCAATTTACTGTCCGTCAGATTTCTTGTGTATGTAGAAAAAAAGGAAAGATCATCATCAAGACCTCTAGGTTAAGCAAGTAATAAGATTATACAGCTCTTTCTCTCCAGTTTGGTTCGTTTTGTACAAATTTCCAAGACAAAATATTACATTGTTATGTTATTTCAGCATAATGAATTCATCGTGTAATCAAAACCAAAGTAAGATAAATAAGGTAAATTTTGACAGAAATTGGCAACTTTTACATCTTCTGCTTCCCAATGACCTTGCTATTTTTTTTAGCTTCACGCTTTATCCCGCACATGGCAGGGTAGGCAGAGGGAACTGCAGGGACCGTGGAAAGTTAAGACACTCCGTTGCTTTCTCCCTGCTTTCTTCGTCCCCGCTTTCCGCTTTTGGAAAAAATGAGATATATATTTCAGTTCCTATGAAAATTTTAAAACAAAATTCAATTATAACTTAACATTTAGTTCGTTAGAATCAAATGAATCAACAGTCCAGCGGTTTTATTTTCAAAGTAAATATACTATAAAGGTCAAGTCGTAAATTACTATTAGTGTCCACTAAATATAATTTTAGAATATGGTGACTTTAATGGCAATGCAAATAGGTCTAGAAATTTAATAAATAATTCTAGGTTCTTGAGGTTTTCTGGGAACATCTGTGAATTACACTTTGGCCTATCTCTTTTATTATTGTAAATACATATACTTATTATAGAGAATATTTAGTAGGACGTATACGACGGCGCTTATCCAGAGTTTCGATGTTAGGAGACAATTTTTCATTATGGAAATAAAAACTAATATCAATTGGTGTATTCCCGTACGATGGTTAGTACAAAACTCTATAAAAATTTCTTAAATTTATATAATTCGCTAATTTCATATAATTAAAAACTTTGTAACAATTGGCACACATATCAATTATAGTAAAAAAAGACTATGTTTCCAAAAAATACAAAATAATATCTTATATAATCCTTGAAATTTTTGAAGAATCTATATACTCAAACATCGTTTAATTAAAAGTTTTTTCCCTATTGACTACACGAAAAGGTAGATTGACTTCCTTACGATTTTTAAGACTTGCTATATAATAAATTACTTACTAGGTATATAAAGTAAAGTGAACTTTTTTCACATCAATCAATCAATCAATTTTTTTCTATTAATTAATTTATTTATTTTCTACTTTTTTTAAAAAAATCCGCACAGCACCAAACAGCACCCAAAACGTGGAAAATGCACACTTGATTTTCTTCACATTAGGTGTTTATTATGCTCTGTCTATCCTACTATATACGGGAAAAACCTGCAATGTATTTTATTCAGTACATTGAATGCTTACCTACTAGCTAATCTACCTGTATCTATGAGATAGTCATTACAGTCTAAATCAGAAGAAAAACAAATTTTTCTAAAATATTGTGCTTATCAAATAGAAAACAAAAAGATAATTAATAATATTTTATACAATTAATAGTACCAAATATTATACAAAAAAGTTATTTTATAAAATGCACGTAAGCTAAGAGGATGTCTTTATCAGAAATGGATCTTGAATATTTGCTCATATCGCAATCCACTTTGGCCCACACCCAGGGGCTTTAGATCGTACTGTTGCAGTGTAACGTATTCATTTACAAGCTAGACAGATTGTATAATTTTTACTTGTCGTATATTAGGAATTCATAGAATTAGACAGTTCCATCGTATTAGACATTTTAAAAAAATACAGTTATTATGAGTTCAAACCATGTTTTCATTGAAGGAAAATCATTTACCATAAAGTTGATGTCATATGATTTTATTAAATTACTCTTATATTTAAGAGCATATCGTAAAATATCAAAATATATATTTTATAGTTATAAGTGAAAATGTAGAGATAGAATTAGTTTTTTACAGTCAGTATTAATCCTATACAACAATATTAGTGTTAATATTTCCTTATGATAATAAATTCTCAGAATAATAAATAACTGTTTTTTATATACTTAAAGGAAATTTTCAGTCTTACAATTCAGCATCAAATATCTTGAACTCAGAAAGAAAGCGTATAATAGTGACAATGAACGTAAAAAACACTTTATAATAAAAAAAAAATTCCATTTTGACTTCTTTTTTGGGAACTGCAGGAACCATACGAACTTAGTGTTAAGACACTCCGTTGCCTAGTTCCTGCTTTCTCCGTCCCACTTTCCGCCGTTTTCGAAGCATTGCGTATAGAATGGCGGAATTCAACGCCGCGTTTTGCCTAGTTTCCAGAGCGAAGAAAATGAACATAGAAAAATCCATCTTCCCCGAGTGGGAATCGAACTCACAAACCGTCGCGTTTACAGGCAGACGCTATGCTCTGTACTACAACGGTCCACAACGGTCCTCAAGAATCAAACATATTTACTTGAAATTAAATATTTTCATGTAAGACAAAGCGTGGCGTTGAGTTTTATCACGCAATATCTTTAAATTTAAATTGACTACGTTCACATTTAGCTTCAAAGTAGATTTCAAGCCTCGGCTTGCAAATAGTAAATTCGTAGGTAATATTGACCCACTTCATTCACACTCAGTTTATTCGGATTCGCAGAAGGAACCCGCTGCAGACCAGTTCATGTTCCACCATACTAGACAGTGACATATCACCACCAACAACAGCCATTAAGGCGTGGCGTTGTGGAGCCCAAGCTGGGCATTTGGCCAGAGTGTGATGCGTCAAGTCGACGGAAGTATCACTCTCATGGCACACCGGCATCATCTCCCGACGTGCAATCTGATGCAAGTATTTTCAAAAGCAAGCATGCTCCGTCAACACTTGCACCAGCCTGAACGACAGGACACCGAACCCTCTTTTTAAACAGCGCTCCAGGTGCGGTCGTATTGCCTCTATCGTCGCTAGCCCTGCCGCCGGTGACCGCAGATCTTTCTACCATCTCCAGATCAGGGTTTCTTAACACTTCAGGCGTTTTAGTTATAATATTGCAGTGTGCTGTATTTATTTTTTTTAGCCTAGGATAGTATTTGATATCATTATCTTATAGTAAAATTTTATTATTTAATAAGTATCTTTAACTAGTTTAATTTTTATTAACAGGTGTATTTTTTCTTTTTAATTCCATGTAATAGAAAATATTTTAATATTTTAAAATTAATACAATTTTAACTTTAACTTACAGAAAGATATTATTATTAATTATTAGTATGTTGAGAACGCAATCATAGTAAATTTTTCTTACCAATTTTAATTTACGTCTTTTCGAAACGAGAAACTTCAATTATTTAGTGAAAAAAATATTTTTATATCATGATTCTTATAGTGTATATAGAACAACACCACTTTGACAGTAAGACGATGTTCCAGTTCACCATGACTAAATTTCATTCAGTATAGAATTTAATTATTATTATTTTATACTTTATTGCACACACACAATCAGATTAACGCAGAAATAAAAATATGAAATATATTTGCAAAGCTTTGGTAAATGTAGGGCTTATTTTACAAGAATTAGAATAAGGCCCTATTTCTACTGCTATCAATCAATCATATTAAATAACAAAGGCTAGTGCCCAAATATGTGTATAGTGCTCGTAATAGCGCAGATAGTTTGTAGCAATTACGATAAATAAATACCTGAGAGTTCACTTTGATTTCGCTTCCTGGTATGCGCCGTCGGTAGACTGTGATTACACTGAGGAACAAAAAACTTTATACGTTTCGGCTGATTTTCTTCAAAATAACTTAATTGATTTTAAATAATAACATTGTAAATAATAAAAAAAATTACCTTTAATTCTGAAATTCCATATATTCACTAACCTGTTTAATATTTTTTTGAGTGTTGTTTTACAAGAGAATAGTAATGAGGAGGAGCACTTCCTACTTTTCCACTTATTGACGATTCAATTATTCTATTTTTGCGATTGAAAAATACAACAGAACGTTACTAAAGATAGTCTGACATCAGTTTCTACTAGGAATATGAAACGGTATTTTAAATACTACAATGGCGTAAAAAAATAAAACGATATGCCACTAAAGTTTAATGACATTAACAAATGTCGTAATCCATTTTCTATTATCTCTATCTAGGAGTTTTCAATAGACACTTAATAGTATTGATAAAAACTTTCAACCTAAAATAAAAGCTGATAAAAGATTCCTAACCAATAAATGTTCGCAATAAGTTGAACAACCGCCTCCAGCCCTCGATTCGCGACGAAACGCTACTTTTATTCACTGCTTCGTCTTACACTCGGACTTTTTTCTATCGACTTCTGGCAACTGCGGTAGTCAATAGAACTTTTGTTTTTACAAACAATGAGCTCTTGTAATGAATTGATCTTAGGTTCGATTTATATATCCACAAGTTGATTGTTAAAGGTTGGAGAATAGTTTTGAAAGTAATTACATTATATTATAAATACCTAAATACCTAGATGGTTTAGTTTTCGGCTTCTGATAATCTGAATTCATATTTAGTAACAATTTGTTATTACGTAGTAATTGAGAAAAAAAATCTAGATTTTCAGAAAATATCAATTACAAGTTCTTTGTAAATTCTTACCGATAACATTGGCAAGACTGCTTTATAAATTGTAGATTTATTATAATAATATAAAATATATTATTGATATAAAATATAAAAATGTGACGTAAATTGGTGACTTTTTTAGGTTTTGGTTACGATTGTGGTTTTTGAACAATCTATCGCAGAAATTAAGCATAAACGCTCATATCTTTTAATTGCGTTGGATTTCTCAATCCGTCCTTGAGAAAAATGGTTTTGACAGACGGAGAACAAAGTGTTAATAAGGATTATAAAAAGGATTCTGTTGTTATTTTTTAAAGTAAAACATTAAATTAGAAGTAAGAATTTAAATGATACATTTTATCATCTTTATTTTTCTGTACACGCTTTAATTAATGGCAATGTGAATTAATTAATGTCGTATGTAATTCAAAAGTTTAAGCGGCCACATTAATTTGACTACACAAAACAAACGACGTTTTCGTAAGAAAATAGCACAAAAGCCCAACTCAATAGAATTTCATTGATTTATGACAACCCGTAGTATAAACATATAAAGATGAAAACAATGAAAATGTATTGAAATTATTTACACATATGAAACTGAAATCCAGTTAGAAGATTGCCCTCAATTTCGTTCACAATTTTGTTTTGAGTATAACAAGCCACATTAAGTGTAATATTTATATTATGAGGAATATTAAGGTTTGCAATAAACAAACCGGTTAGTTATTGCTATCTAACTAGCACAAAGTAAGTAAAAACTAACAAAGTCATAGATTTTTTCTGTATTTATGCATTACGACCACTAATGTTAATAATAAGTACTGTTTTAATATCAAGATAGTCCTAGTGACATTGTAATGGAGCACTCTAGTATGTGTTGCGAAGGGTATCCGACTAAATTGCAGGTAACAGCTGGTATTCCCTTGAGGCGCACTGCATGTACATGCGGGGTTTACAAAATGTTTGGAACAATTCACTTAAAAATATATATTGGAATAAAGTTGTTTTAAATTTTCTAACTTTACGTACAAACATGGAGTGTTGCATTAATATGTTTTTGTTGAATCAAATCCTGGTAATTCAATATATAATATATTATATATTGTTAGAAACTAGAACTTATTAGACTTTATTCTAAAAAAAAATATCGAAACATACGTAAAGCATATCTTTGGAGCATTTTTGAATGGAGATTATACGTAAAAGAGAGAGTATTCCATTAAATGACATACAACACTTAGGTAATAACTTATAATACGAGTATCTCAGAGTTCTATACGGGCCAATACGGGCCGTTGTATGCAGTCATATACCATTTAAAAGATGTTCCTAATTATATATTATATTTTAGATATACTTCATTTAGAATTTGTACGCATGTATATCTCGAAAGGCGGAAAGTGAAAAACGGAATGTATAAACACTACACTCCTGCAATATATGTTAAAACAATTTTGGTGTTTCCTACACAGCTAGAAACTGTCACTTCTCTTTTGTTAAAATTTTCAAACGTTAACGGAGTGCATAATAATAATCTTGATCTATATTACTGATAGACATCCTATTGATTTAATGATATATTCATATCCAAAAACTTAACTATATAATTTTCTTAACTTTTGTTGTGATAATACAACGCAAGGGTCAAGATTGTGTCGAATTAATAACTTGTTTAGAATATAAAATATCTTACGTAGTTATTGACAACTATGGCACTTAAGGAAGATCTTGGACACGCGAATATAAAGTATTGACTATAAAGTTAGATAGTAATTAATTAAGAATTTAAACTTAAGTCGAGACTTCATTTTCCTACCAGGAGAGTCGACTGTTCTATTGTACATGAAACTATTATAAATTTTGTTTGAACACCATGAAAGGGACTAGTAGTTCTCCAGGGACTGCTTCTAGAATTGAAGTCCAAAGAAAATCAAAGCCCAAACAAGGTGTTACAGATATAAACAAACTTATGGTTTACATTACTACGTGCGATATTTTTTTTATTTCGTACTTCTTTTATTTATTTACAACTTAGTAGTTTTAAAAAAAAATAAGCAAGTTATAATTGAGGTAAAATAAAGCCAATCAATAAAGATAATTAAATAATACATGAAATCAGTGGTCTTGATTGGTAAAGCTAAAATCAAGCGTGTCGATTTATATCACTGGCAATGAATGTCACGTTAAAATAAAGAGAAAATATAAATTAACAAAATCTAAAATACGATTTAGTAGCAGGTTATTTGTTACTTTCATTTTATAATTTACTTTAAAATACATGTAAGTATGTAGGTACGTATCTATAATGTATACTCGTATCTCAGGTGAACAGCACAGCACAGCAGCTTCCTCTTCTAAGTTACTTGTGTGTATAACAACCAGTGTTAGTTCTAACAGATGTCTCGGATTCCCAATGCATGTATTCCACTTTGTATAGTTTGCTACTAGTTCGTATAGAGCTTCACTTGAGATTCAAAGTGCTTTTAAAGTTTTATAATCTTGACAAAACTTACTTAAAACTATTTTGAACTACTTCGATAGTAATAGCACTATAGAGAACGTATATATATTACTTGATGACAATGAAGTTAAATTTTTATAAATCTATGTAATATGTTATGCTGATTTTAATAATATTTTATTCTATACGCTGTGTCTCGAACATAGCAACTTTTACTCCCCTTTTCCGCACAAACCATACGACCAGACAGTAAGTCACATACATATATCTTAATGCACATTGCATTAAGATTATATGTTGTTAGTTATATGTTAAGTATAAAAATTACAGTGTATATATATTAATTTACACATTACCATTTATGATTTTGTTTGTCTTTCTGTTTGTACGGGCTCATCTCCAGAATAATTTAACAGATTTTTATGTGCTACTTTCACTATGAGACAACACAACTTTTAGTACGTGATATAATGATAAGAATAAAATTACAAATCATAATATTTTATGTTATACATAATGTAATATATTTATATTATATAATTATATATAACATTAAATCTATTAAAAATATTATAATCGTTTTCAAGATATTTTCTCGGTAATAATTCAACAGCTAATAATAAGTAATAGTAATTAATATTTATTAGTGTTATTATGTCTACCTATGAGTGGATTTGATTTAGAATATGTGTTGAAAATTATATTTATTTTAAGTGCTATATTATAATATTATGTAGAAATTATAATATCATGTGTTATGTTTTTATACTACCATATATTGCTTAAAGTGTCACGAAGTCAAAATATATTATTTTTAACTACCGAATAAGCGCTCACAAATTTAAATTTGGATTTTTAAACCATACACTGGGGTCGTTGTGGCTCAGTAACACTGAAACTAAACGCGATAGATGTCAGTTCAATTTCCATTCGGAGAGAATATTTTGTTTTTATTTAATTTATCGCACAGAACATAAAATAAAAATGAAAGGCGGGACATGGGGAGCTGAATATTGTATTCCCTCTGTCTAATAATGTACGTAAATTATTCATTAAGGATTTCGGATTCAAAAGAACCCGGTCCTTTGAAGTTATACTTAGAGTATATAAAAAGTTTTTACTTTGACACATCAGCCATTATTCATCACTGAGTTAAACTAGTTAAGTAAAAGTTGCCAATTAACACGTGGTCACTATGAAAAATAAAGAAAAAAATATTGGAACTACCTAAGAACAATCCTAAGACAAAAGGATTCATCTTTAACGCAGTCACAAATTAATTAATTGTATTGACGATCTTACAAAGTGGGCTAATGGGATAAGAACTCCACTGTCACTAATCTCCGATAAGAGTTACTTATATAATATATGATAATACAAATTTTACTTGCTACTGCTAATACTAGCTTTGGACTTTAACTTTGAAAGTTTCACTAACATTTCGCTAAGTTGTTTCTAACGGAATAATTTATAATTTGTATATGTTACCGGCCAAACCCGATTTCAGGACAAACCAGTTCTGCCTAGGCTAAACTAGTTCTTCCTATACGCGATAGGATTAACCAGTATAGCCTAGTCCAAACTGATTTGTTCTAAGCCCGATAGGATAAACTAGTTTAGGCTTGGTTTCTTTGGTTGGCTTGGTTGGTGAAAGTTTCACTAACATTTCGCTAAGTTGTTTCTAACGGAATAATTTATAATTTGTATATGTTACCGGCCAAACCCGATTTCAGGACAAACCAGTTCTGCCTAGGCTAAACTAGTTCTTCCTATACGCGATAGGATTAACCAGTATAGCCTAGTCCAAACTGATTTGTTCTAAGCCCGATAGGATAAACTAGTTTAGGCTTGGTTAGGTTAGGTTAGGTTGTCCCGGCGATCGATGCCGGCGTCTATACGCCGGCATACTGAAAAGTATGGCCCTGTACGGGGCTCCCATATGGGCGGACTCACTGTGCAGACGGGAGAACGCCGCTGCCATCCGCAGGCCACAAAGGGCCATTGCACAGCGGGTGGCTAGGGCGTACCGCACGGTGAGTTTTGCGGCGGCGTGCGTTCTGGCGGGCACTCATCCTTGGGAGCTGGAGGCTTGGGTGCTCGCCAGAATGTACGAGTGGACGGCGGGTCAGAGGGCACTGAACCGTCGTCCGGATCCGGGGGAGCGGGAGGAAATCCGCCGGGAGCTGAGGGACGCCGCCACTCGGCAGTGGGCGGAGGACCTCACCTCCGCGGCGTTCGGTCGCCGGCTGCTGGACGCCATCGGGCCCGTCCTGGGCGATTTGCTCGATCGGCGGCACGGCTCCCTCTCCCTGCGTCTTGTGCAGGTGCTGTCCGGGCATGGTTGCTTCGGATCGTACCTGCACCGGATCGGGAGGGAGGAGTCTCCAGCGTGCCACCACTGCGGGGCCGAGGTGGACACGGCGGAGCACACCTTGGAGGTGTGCCCATCGTGGTCCGAACCTCGCCGCGCCCTGGTGGCAGTAGTCGGGGCCGACCTCACGCTCCCCAGCGTGGTCGCCGCCATGCTGAGCGGGGAGGAGGCATGGGCGGCGGTAGCCTCCTTCTGTGAGGACGTAATGTCACAGAAGGAGGCGGCGGAGCGCACGCGGGAGGATGACCCTCTCGCGGCGCCGCTCCGCAGACGAAGAAGGGGCAGAAGACGGCGGACACAACGTCCGTCGCCCTCCGCCCCTGGGGGTGATCCGCAGGCGACAGGCGCGGGGGCGCCACCGCCTGCATTTCCAGGATCACCCCACTCGTCGGGCCACAATGGCCGTGCACTCCGGCCATTGTAACGACCCCTCCCCACTAGGGGGGGTCTGAGGGGCCTGCCGTAGGGCGGGCAGTCACCGGGGGGGGCCTGGACGCTATAGACTCCCAGGCCCTCTCCACGCAGGTGAGGTCGGAGCGCCGCTGGGTATTTTTAGTGGGTATACCGGGAACGCCTTTACCGGGAGTCCCACATACCCCTCTCCCGTCCCCCGACGGGAAGGGGATGCGTAATGGCATTTTTTCCCAGCGACAAAAAAAAAAAAAAAAAAAAAAAAAAAAAAAAAAAAAAAAAAAAAAAAAAAAAAAAAAAAAAAAAAAAAAAAAAAAAAAAAAAAAAAAAAAAAAAAAAAAAAAAAAAAAAAAGGTTAGGTTAGGTTTTTTTTTTCTCTACTAAACTCTAAACTTTCCAAAATCAAAACTAAACAATAAAAATAGATGTACAAGATCTCTGATTCTCAAGTCAGAGAAAAAAAAACCTAACCTAACCTTTTTTTTTTTTTTTTTTTTTTTTTTTTTTTTTTTTTTTTTTTTTTTTTTTTTTTGTCGCTGGGAAAAAATGCCATTACGCATCCCCTTCCCGTCGGGGGACGGGAGAGGGGTATGTGGGACTCCCGGTAAAGGCGTTCCCGGTATACCCACTAAAAATACCCAGCGGCGCTCCGACCTCACCTGCGTGGAGAGGGCCTGGGAGTCCATAGCGTCCAGGCCCCCGCCAGTAACTGCCCGCCCTACGGCAGGCCCCTCAGACCCCCCCTAGTGGGGAGGGGTCGTTACAATGGCCGGAGTGCACGGCCATTGTGGCCCGACGAGTGGGGTGATCCTGGAAATGCAGGCGGTGGCGCCCCCGCGCCTGTCGCCTGCGGATCACCCCCAGGGACGGAGGGCGACGGACGATGTGTCCGCCGTCTTCTGCCCCTTCTTCGTCTGCAGAGCGGCGCCGCGAGAGGGTCATCCTCCCGCGTGCGCTCCGCCGCCTCCTTCTGTGACATTACGTCCTCACAGAAGGAGGCTAAACCTAACCTAACCTAACCTTTTTTTTTTTTTTTTTTTTTTTTTTTTTTTTTTTTTTTTTTTTTTGTCGCTGGGAAAAATTGCCATTACGCATCCCCTTCCCGTCGGGGGACGGGAGAGGGGTATGTGGGCCTCCCGGTAAAGGCGTTCCCGGTATACCCACTAAAAATACCCAGCGGCGCTCCGACTTCACCTGTGTGGAGAGGGCCTGGGAGTCCAAAGCGTCCAGGCCCCCGCCGGTGACTACCCGCCCTACGGCAGGCCCCTCAGACCCCCCCTAGTGGGGAGGGGTCGTTACAATGGCCGGAGTGCACGGCCATTGTGGCCCGACGAGTGGGGTGATCCTGGAAATGCAGGCGGTGGCGCCCCCGCGCCTGTCGCCTGCGGATCACCCCCAGGGACGGAGGGCGACGGACGATGTGTCCGCCGTCTTCTGCCCCTTCTTCGTCTGCGGAGCGGCGCCGCGAGAGGGTCATCCTCCCGCGTGCGCTCCGCCGCCTCCTTCTGTGACATTACGTCCTCACAGAAGGAGGCTACCGCCGCCCATGCCTCCTCCCCGCTCAGCATGGCGGCGACCACGCTGGGGAGCGTGAG
>JAZFAU010000970.1:0-31001 GCA_037178615.1 Dione vanillae
TGTCAAAATATTATCACAAAAATATATAAACAAACAATTGCGTAAAGCTTGAGAAGAAACTGCTTAGCATTCCATGGATTCACCGTGCGGGTGCCGGGCCCATCGCGTTGTAGGAAGAGGAGCTCCGATCAGCGCTTGGGACTTGCGACCCAGTGTAGGTTTAAAGGGGCCCCTTTAAAATGCATTAACGCTCACCTTCACTGTCCGAGCTCCTCCCACTACCTAACCAAATTCGAAAAGATTCTGCTAATGCCGCCTTTGAAGTACGTTCTAGAAATGTATTAGTAATAGTTCTAGACAGGCCGAGATCTTTTAGCAAGCTAAAGAGAGATTTCGCTGTTATACCTCTCGCTCCTACTTCTACCGCGTATGAATTTACTCTAAACCTATTCCTGGTCAGTTCGTTAGTAAGCTCGAAATATTTATTAAGTTTGAAGCTATGACTTTTAGGTATATTAGTCTCCCACGGAACTGTAAGTTCTACCAGTACTACGCGTTTTAGGTTTCGAGAATAAAGAAAAATATCAGGTCTGGATGACGAAACACCAATGTCCTCAGGGATTTTATACTGTTTCTCATACGTGTCCATCAAAAGAGTCCAATCAGGAGCTGGATCTAATATTGAGAAAGGTTTTTGCGTGTGTTTTTTAACAGAACCTTCTTTCACAAACTCTGTTGAACGTTTGCTGGTTGTAATGTTTCTCTGTGCTCTTGCTACTGAAAGACTAACGGCTTCACGTATAATTTCTAGTACCTTGTCATGGCGCCGCGAGTATTGACCACTTTCCAGGAGTACCCTACACCCCACCAGCATATGTTTAGCTGTCCCCACTGCCTCTTTACAGATGTAGCAAGATTTATCGGTAGCTTTACCCCATCTCACTAAATTACTTTGATCTGGAAGAGTCATTTGGAACGCATTCAGGTAGAATTTTAATAGTGCTGGAGACCAGTCATGAATTAGGGTGCGCCATTTTAAAGCTAAAGGGATACAAAATTCTCCCAGAGTTAGCCACTCGTTTTGCATTTCTAACCCCATTGCGTGCATCTTATACCTATCATTCTCGTCTTGCCGTATAAAAGATTTTATTATGTCCATATCTTGAACTTTCCTCTTTGATCCTAACCCTACTTTACTTGATTGTGCTCCTATCATAAATTGTTTATGGAACTTAAGTCTTGACTCGAGCTCTGGGACACTTCTGTCTTTTGGAAGTGAGGTAACAATCTCATCTCGTGGTTTTTCCCAGAATATGTGTTTTGGCAACTCTTAGATGTTTATAGAGCTCCGATGGTTTCTTTAATCTCAACCCAAAGTTATTTTTTTCCCTAAATAAGGTTGAGGTGTCTGCCGAATGCGCTAGCCCAAGCCAAAACTTCAGTATCTTTATGACGCTTGCATCTAACTTAGCCAAGAGGGTTTTATTAAAATCATATACGAGGAAAGGCCAATTCAGACGTGATGTTAGAAAATTGTCTTATATCCAAACTTTTTTGACATTACTTATAGGTTGATGTTCTACCTTTTCAAGATCTGTCAAAAAGCTGTCGACTAGTACATCTAAAGATGGAGTACGGCCTTTATAATCTATTTTCTTGCCGAGAAATTTAAAAGGTGCCGCTTCGGAAACTATAGAAATGCTTTTACCATCTATTTTAAGTCCCGGATCGTATGAGGTATATTTAGTGTTTCGTCTACCCAGACATAAGCAGTGACACTTACTAGGTTTTGTCCTCATTCCCTTCGTCCACGCACAAAATTCTTCCACTTCATCCAATAGCAGCTGACATTGCTTTGGATTCCTAGTAAGTATCGCGAGATCGTCCGCAAAAGCAAGAATGGATTCTGTGTATTTATTGTTTAACTTAAACCGATAACCCCATTTTCTCTCATGTTTAATTAAATTATCTATTAAAATATTTATGACGATATTAAATATTTTTGGGGATAAACAACAACCCTGGAAAAGACCTACTCTATAGCTTAAAGGTTTTGAATTACCGTTTTTTGAGGTTATAACGAATTTTAATTTTGAATAGTATGACGCGATTATGTTGCTTACTATTGTAGGAAAGTTGTACCATTTTAAAGCAACATCAATAGATCGTGTTGTACTGATCCGAACGCGTTTTCTAAATCTATCCAACATACCGTAATTTGCCTCTCACACTTTCTGGCGTCTTTTAAGCTTTCGGTTAACAAAGTATTATGCTCCAGGCATCCAGAAATTCCAGGTAGGAACCCTTTCTGGTAGTTCGGCCTGAAGTACCTATTGCTAATCATAAAATGGGTCATTTTCGTTTGAAATATTGAGAAAAAGATTTTAGACAAAGTATTCGTAAGAGCAATCGGCCTAGTATCCTTTGGATCTGTTACCCGGTCTTTTTTGGGAATGAGGACAAATATCGCTTCTCCAAATGACGTAGGTATTTGCTTTCTTGACCAGATTTTACCATATAAGTTGTGGATGTGTTTACGAACAGATGAACATTTTTTGTAAACTATATAGGGGATACCATCAGGACCTGGAGCTGATTTAGATGGTTTCTTTTTGATTTGATTATTTATTTCCTCTAAAGTTGGTGGGTCAACTTGAAAGTCAACGTGAGGAATCTCAGGTCGTTGGTTGTTTGGCTCCATATATAGCCTTTCTATATTAGGCACTTCGTACGTGATTTTATAATGTTCATAAGTTGCATCATCGGTCAAGAGAAGCTTACCTCTATCTTCCTTAAAAATGTTTTTTGAGTACTCAAAAGGATTTTATCGAAAGCAACCTCGTGTTTTGCCCGATCAAAAATTTTTATGACGTTCCGCGATCTGTATCGATATACCCTGAATTAATTTTAAGGTTGACCGTAGCGCCCTAGACAATTGGTGACTAAGATATTTATCGCCTAGAGCTTTGGCCGCACGAAGATTCTTTTTTTTTTTTTTTTACTACCTTGCCGGAGATTTCGAATAAATTTACAAGTTTGCGCGCGGCCTTTTTGAACCCCTTGTTAACTGCCTATCGCTGTTTAGAGCGTTTAGAGTTACCCGTATCCTATTGGTCTTATATGTTAGTACATATATGTTAGACTAAGCTTCCCTCTGATTTGAAATACCGTTTTGAGCGTTGTTATGGCGGTGACGCTGATGAGTTACCTAACTTTAAAAATCTTACTACTTCTTTGGAAGACGAATGTCGTCACCATGACAACGTTGGCAACACCTCCCTTGTAGATTCTAACCTGACTAAATTTAAAAGTACTGTACCTAAACATACTTACCTTGCGGCTCCTCCCACCCCTATGTTAAAAAATAGACAAAAAATGTTACCTGTAATAAATAATAGTAAAAAATGTTACCTGTGTGCTTCCTCTTCCCATTACCTCCGTGAATGCCCCGAATTTAGAGCTATGAATCCTAGAGATAGATCGGGATTTGTAAAACATTCCCGGTTATGTTATAGGTGTTTGGACTAACATCCAATTCTTATGTCCAAGCGAGACTACAAATGTTCAACCTGCGGTCGCTCATCCCATCACACTGTGCTATGCTTTAATGATTCCCGTAACCCAATGTATCCCAGCTCATCCAAACGCAATTATAAATTGTGATGTTCACAATGTTAATACGAGGAATAAGTATAAACTTGTTATGCCCACCACTAGGCTCCATAAAATAGGCAACTCTTTCCCATGTAATTGTGTCCGTTTCTACAATAAACTGCCGAAAGAAGTATTTGATCTCTCGTTAAATAAATTTAAAATCTATGTTAAACGGCAATTAATTACTAAATCCTATTATAGTGTAAAGGATTACATTGATGATAAAACGGCATGGAATTAATGAATTGCTCATAAGTTCGAGTGACGTTTGTGAAGTGATCACAATAGGTTTAGGGAAACCTGGCTGAGTTTGTTGTGGGCTCTTCTCACCAGGCCGCGCTTGGAACCCTCGTAACCTTAGTTAAGTCATGGAGTGTGTAGGTTTCAGAGGGGCTCAATTCGATATTTACTATCAAATTGGGCTCCTTTGACACTCCTCCGTTCGCTCTATCTGACGTACACAAGTGATCATCTTATTGATTCTAAGTAGAAAATAAATAAATAAATAAATAATTTTTTTTTTTTTTTTTTTTTTTAGCTTCACGCATTATCCCGCACAAGGCAGGGTAGGCAGAGGGAACTGCAGGGACCGTGGGAACCTAGTGTTAAGACACTCCGTTGCTTAGCCCCTGCTTTCTCCGTCCCCACTTTCCGCCGTTTTTGAGGCATTGCGTGTCGAGTGGCGGAACTCAACGCCGCGCTTTGCCTAGTTTGCCAGAGCGAAGAAAATGGAAATAGAAAAATCCATCTTCTCCGACTGGGGATCGAACCCAGTAACCGTCGCGTTTACAGGCAGACGCTTACGCCTCTGCGCCACGACGGTAATAAATAAAGATAATTTACCCCCTTTGGCAACGTGGTGGCATTTCCCAAATTTATCCTGGTAAAGATAGTGTTGTGCATGTAGTCGATGTTAAGATATCGACAGGTATCCTAAAGAGAGCCGTAACCAAATTAGTTCATCTACCTATTAGTTACCTTCTCCCATTTTCTCGTAAATATTAGATATTTAGGGCGGGGGCTATGTTTATTCATATCTGACAACCCCGACTAGTTTTTTAGTCTTTTGCTAACCCCGCGCGAGTTGTCATAGTGTGCGCGTGAGACAGCCGGCGCGAGCGCGTGTCCTTCCTGACTTGAGATATTAATCAGCTGTGTGACCTTATCTGATTTCCCTTTTGGGGTTTTCCCTCTCGATATTGAACCTGACAAAAACAAACCTACAAAAGATAATAGTGCAAGTAACCCTAAGTGAATTGGACTAATGTGAAACATTCCATGGCGCCATGAACAATCAGTGTTTGTGTTGTGAATTATGAAGATAAGGTACTGTACATTGTTAGTATCCTAAGACCGACAATATAAAATAAATAATATAAGTCGGCGCAAACGCTTTAAATTAATTATTTAATCAAGTTATTTCGAATTAATTTGTAAATCAGTTGTTGTTTATTGTTTAAAAATCAACAATTAATTGATCATTGTTAAAACGAAACATAAAAATGAATTTTAAAAGTAATTTAATTGATTAAACACCTGTATTCAACAGGTATAGTTATTATGATTTTTACTATAAAAGGCAGTGCCACGGTTGCTCGGGGGTTGTGCACATCATTCGAGAGTACCTGTCGAACCGCACGTTCCGCTACCGTATAGAAGGGACCCTCTCGTCGCGTAGTCCCGTCCGCGCTGGAGTCCCGCAAGGCTCCACACTACCTCCTTCTATACGCATTGTACACGAGCGATATTCCGCGCGTTCCAAAGATAGAACTCGCGATGTACGCTGACGACACCGCGCTCTACACCACGAACCGCTCCGCTTGGATTCTAGCCGAAAGACTGGAACTCGTGGCCGACGCCCTAGGCATTGGTTTAGCAAGTGGCGGTTTGAGGTCAACCCGGAGAAGAGCGTAGCGGTACTCTTTCCGCGTAAACGTTACGAAACCGTCTCTACTATTCGGCTACAAAATAAACCGATCCCCTGGGAAAACCAGGTCAAATATCTAAGCGTCATTCGCGTTTCTCTTTCCGTCCTCCCATCAAATACGTGAGAAACAAAGCCATGTTCATCTTGAACAAGCTGTACCCGCTCATATGCAAGCGGAGTAAAATGTCACTTCGCAACAAGCTGACATTGTACAAAACTTGCATCCGCCCCATCATTCCTCGTAGTGACCCCTTTTTTTTTTTTTTTTTTTTTTTTTTTTTTTTTTGTCGCGGGGAAAAAATGCCATTACGCATCCCCTTCCCGTCGGGGACGGGAGAGGGGTATGTGGGACTCCCCGGTAAAGACCTCTCAAAAGGCCCTTCTCAGGGCCAACCAAAAGGCCCTTCTCAGGGCCAACCAAAAGGCCCTTCTCAGGGCCAACCCAAAGGCCCTTCTCAGGGCCAACCAAAAGGTCCTTCTCAGGGCCAACCAAAAGGCCCTTCTCAGGGCCAACCCATGTCCCGCGATGCTTCGGCATCGGGAACCAGCCGTGCTGCATCCGTGGCCAGTCTGGCTAGAGGGAGCGACTTCGGGTCGAATTATTCTGACGTGGAGTCCTTCAGAAGTGGCTCGAACTGCGGCTCCACAAGCCGCCAGTCGAGGAAGAGGGCTCTCTTTAGACGAAGCTCCGGAGAATCTCCGGATACTGCGGAGCAGCCCGCCAAGCGGGTCGTCGTCCAGACGGACTTTGAGGAGAGGATCGCCTCGAAAGAGAAGCAGGCGCGGACCGCCAGAGCGAAGGCCGGCTACGGCGCCTCCAGCGTCCTCTACGGGGGACCACTCCGTAGAGGAGATGGAGCGCATGGCACTGGAGGACCAGTTGGAGATCTTGGAGGTGGCATCCAAGTCCTCCAACTTGCAGGGGACCTTCCAAAAGGCCCTCAAATGCCGGGCAGCAAGTTTGCTCGGCATTGTCAAGGAGTTGGCGCAGCGCACCACCTCTGAGGAGACGCGGCAGTTGCAGGCGAAGGTGGATCGCCTGCAGAAGGAGGGTCTGGGCTGCACGCGCGCGTCGCTGAGCTCATGGCCCGACCAGAGGCGTCCGCGGAAGGTCCCTACGGCTTCTCTCCCCTCCAACCTTGAGGATATCATCCGCAAGGTTGTCACGGAGGAGAGGGCCTTCATCAGGACCTGTTTCGCGGCCATTGAAGACCGGCTCCTGCCGGAGAAGCGGCTTCGCCCTCCTCTAGCGGCAGATAAGGCGATGCTTCCCGCACCGTGTCCCCCAGTGACCGCAGCCCTCGGGGAGCAACCGAAGGGCAAAGGAAAAGGCAAGGGCAAAAAGGCCACTGCAGCCGCCCCGACAACACAGACGGCACCAGAGGTCGTCGAGAGGGAAGATCCGCTTCTGCCCTCCACCACCCCTTCCAACGCCCCTTGGACAAAGGTGGCATCAAGGAAGCGGAAGGGAAAGAAGTCGGCCCCTAAGCCCCCTGCAGCCCAGCCTAAGGCCAGCCAGCCTGCGGCTGACAAGAGGAGGAAGCTCGCTCCTCCTAAGACCGCTGCCGTCGTGGTCACGCTGACTACAGAGGCAGCGGAACGCGGAGAGACGTACGAGTCCGTACTTCGGCGGGCTCGTACGAGCATCGACCCTGCACAACTGGGGGCGGGCAGAGTCACGTGCCGGAAGACCCAAACGTGGGCTCATATTTTCGAGTTCTCCGGTTCTCAGCGCGGCACCAAGGCAGCCCTCTTTGCTTCCAAGCTCAAAGAGGCTGTCGCTGACACGGCCAAAGTCGCCAAGCCTGTAAAATGCGTGGCTCTTGAGGTGACTGACCTCGATGACTCGGTCACTCAAGAGGAGGG
The DNA here is from genome assembly GCA_037178615.1 of Dione vanillae. NCBI lineage: Eukaryota > Metazoa > Arthropoda > Insecta > Lepidoptera > Nymphalidae > Dione > Dione vanillae. Next base: position 7,388 of record JAZFAU010000970.1, read on the forward strand.
GGGTGGCTGCGATAGCGGCGGCGGGGGGCTGCGCCGCAACAGCTATCAAAGGCCGGGCTATTAGACTCGGCCGCGGATTGGGCCCATGCAGGTGGAGTGCCCTGTCGTAGCAGCCAAGGCGGTCCTGGCTAAGGGTCGCCTCTCGGTCGGGCTTAGCTCGGGAGGGGTCCGGGCACTTGAGGACAGGCCGATGCGCTGCTTCAAGTGCTTCGGCTTTGGCCACCCCCGGGCTCTCTGTCCCTCCACTGCCGAGCGCACGGAACTGTGCTTCCGTTGCGGCAAAGAGGGGCATAAGTCGGCCTCGTGCGAGGCTACGACTCCGCGCTGCGCAGTATGCGCTGCCAGTGGTCGTCCCGCCGACCACGTGATGACGGGCAGGAAGTGCTGCCCGCCATCTAAAAAGGGGGAAAGCGCAGGCACGACCTGCTGCTGCCGCCGCCGCCGTCGTAACCCCGTTACCGCGCCGGCCACCGAGGGGAATGCGATGAACACCGAATGAACGGAACCCATCGTATTCTCCAGGCGAACATCAACCACTGCAGAGCGGCCCAGGATTTACTGGTCCAAACCCTCGCAGAATGGTTCGTGGACGTGGCGGTTGTTGCCGAGCCGTATTCTGTCCCTAGCAGTGGCTGGGAGACGACAACGGCTCGGTAGCGCTGGTAGCGCGGTCTTCCACAGACTCCCCTCCCCTCCGCTCTTAGAGAGGGGACCGGGATACGTGGCCGCCGCGTGGGGTGACGTGGCCCTCATTGGGGTGTATATCTCTCCAAACCGCCCTCTCACGGACTTCGAGAGCTTTCTCGAAGTCCTAGCCATGGTGGTCGGCAGAGTGATGCGGCAAAGGGTGCTGGTGGTGGGCGACTTCAACGCCAAGTCGGTGGTGTGGGGTAACCCAACCACCGATGCCCGAGGTCGCGAGTTGGAGACATGGTCCGTGTCGTCCGGTCTGTCCCTCCTCAACGGGGGCACAGTCCTCACGTGCGTGCGGCGAGAGTGGGGCTCCATCGTGGACCTCGCCTTCGCATCCCCTTCTTTGGCGGCCCGCATTGTGGACTGGCGGGTGGAGCTGGTGGAGACGCTGTCGGACCACCGATACGTGCGGTTCGATGTCTCCACACAGGGCCCCCGGGGGGGGCCGCGCGGGTCAGTCGCACTGTCCGCGGTGGGCGCTCACCCGCCTAGACCGGGAGGCCGCCAAGGAGGCGGCTTTCGTGCAGGACTGGCTGTCGCCTCCTGTCGACGGCCGGGACGTGGACGCCACGGCAGTCCGTCTGAGGGACTCCTTGACCGAGGTGTGCAACTCAAGCATGCCTCGGTCTCACCGGCCTCCTCCTAAACGCGCCGTGTACTGGTAGTCGGAGGAGTTGGCGGATCCCCGGGGCCGCCTGTGTGGCCACCAGGAGGGCCTACACAAGGAGCCGGCGGCGGAGTCGTCGCGACCTCGAAAACGAGGGCCGCCTCTATGCTGAAACATAGAGGCGAAGGCTACCCTGACGACGCGAATGGCCGAGTCTCAGGGTAGCGCGAGAGGGGAAATGTTGGAGGTCTCGACATTGACCCATTTGGGAGGCCGTACAAGGCGGCACGCAAGAAGCTGCGTCTGTGCGGCCCCCCAGTTGCCGAGACCCTCGAGCCGGCGCTCCTGGATGGGGTGGTCCAGTCCTTGTTTCCGCGCAGGGACAACTTCACCCCACCAGTAATGAGCGCCCCTCTGGTGGCGGCTCCACCGGCCGAGGAGGTCCCCCCCCGTGACGGAGGACGAGGTGGAGATGGCAGCTCTCTGCCTCCGGGCCAAGAAGACGGCCCCAGGTCCGGACGGCGTCCCCGCACGAGTTGTGGCCATCGCCGCCTCCCAGATGGGAGGGGGACTTCGGGACCTCTTCAGCGCGTGTCTGACGTGCGAGAGGTTCCCGAAGCCATGGAAGGAGGGGCCCTTTTTGCCTTCTTCGGAAGGAGGGGCGGCCGGCGGACTCCCCCTCGGCATACCGACCCATCGTTTTGCTCGATGAGGTCGGGGAAAAAGTTCGAGGGGATCCTCGCCGCCCGCGTCAACTGCCACCTGCGCACAATTGGCCCGGACCTAGCGGACGCTCAGTTCGGTTTTCGAGCTGAGCGTTCGACGGTTGACGCCCTGTCCCGACTCAGGGACGGGGTGAAGGAGGCGATGGCCGCGGGGGATGGAGTGTTGGCTGTGTCGTTCGACATAGTCAACGCCTTCAACTCCATTCCCCACTCCACCGTGCTAGAGGCGCTCCGTTTTCACGGGGTGCCCCAGTATCTGCGGGGTCTGTTGGCGGACTATCTGAGCGATCGGAAAATCCGCCTAACCAACAAGTCGGGCGAGCTCCGCAGATACTGCGTCGAGTCCGGTGTTCCACAGGGTTCCGTTCTAGGACCGCTCCTGTGGAACATCGGATTCGACTGGCTCTTGAGGGGAAATCTTCCCCGTGGACGTCTGTCATCTGCTATGCAGATGACACCCTCCTCACTGCCAGGGGGAGGAATTTCGGGGAGGCGGCCAGCTTGGCCTCGGCGGGAGGTTCGCTAGTGGTGGACCGAATCTCCCGCCTAGGGCTGAAGGTGGCGCTGCACAAGACCGAGGCCGTATTTTTCCACGGGCCTCGGCAGCGTCAACCGCCCGACGCCCATATCTACGTTGAGGGTGCCCGCGTTGAGGTGCAGGCCCAGATGAAATATCTGGGCCTGGTGCTCGACAGCAAGTGGCGCTTCGGCGCTCACTTCGCCGGGCTGTCGACGCGCCTGTTGAAGACAGCGGGCGCCCTCTCGTGGCTCCTCCCGAACGTGGGGAGCCCTGGTGATAGATGCCGGCGTCTATACGCCGGCATCCTGAAAAGTATGTCCCTGTACGGGGCTCCCATATGGGCGGACTCACTGTGCCGAAGGGAGAACGCCGCTGCCATCCGCAGGCCACAAAGGGCCATTGCACAGCGGGTGGCTAGGGCGTACCGCACGGTGAGTTTTGCGGCGGCGTGCGTTCTGGCGGGCACCCATCCTTGGGGGCTGGAGGCTTGGGTGCTCGCCAGAATGTACGGGGGGTGGACGGCGGGTCAGAGGGCACTGAACCGTCGTCCGGATCCGGGGGAGCGGGAGGAAATCCGCCGGGAGCGAGGGACGCCGTCACTCGGCAGTGGGCGGAGGACCTCACCTCCGCGGCGTTCGGTCGCCGGCTGCTGGACGCCATCGGGCCCGTCCTGGGCGACTGGCTCGATCGGCGGCACGGCTCCCTCTCCCTGCGTCTTGTGCAGGTGCTGTCCGGGCATGGTTGCTTCGGATCGTACCTGCACCGGATAGGGAGGGAGGAGTCTCCAGCGTGCCACCATTGCGGTGCGGCGGTGGACACGGCGGAGCACACCTTGGAGGTGTGCCCATCGTGGGCTGAACCTCGCCGCGCCCTGGTGGCAGTAGTCGGGGCCGACCTCACGCTCCCCAGCGTGGTCGCCGCCATGCTGAGCGAGGAGGAGGCATGGGCGGCGGTAGCCTCCTTCTGTGAGGACGTAATGTCACAGAAGGAGGCAGCGGAGCGCACGCGGGAGGATGACCCTCTCGCGGCGCCGCTCCGCAGACGAAGAAGGGGCAGAAGGCGGCGGACACATCGTCCGTCGCCCTCCGTCCCTGGGGGTGATCCGCAGGCGACAGGCGCGGGGGCGCCACCGCCTGCATTTCCAGGATCACCTCACTCGTCGGGCCACAATGGCCGTGCACTCCGGCCATTGTAACGACCCCTCCCCACTAGGGGGGGTCTGAGGGGCCTGCCGTAGGGCGGGCAGTCACCGGCGGGGGGCCCGGACGCTATGGACTCCCAGGCCCTCTCCACGCAGGTGAGGTCGGAGCGCCGCTGGGTATTTTTAGTGGGTATACCGGGAACGCATTTACCGGGAGTCCCACATACCCCTCTCCCCCTCCCCCGACGGGGGGATGCGTAATGGCATTTTTTCCCAGCGACAAAAAAAAAAAAAAAAAAAAAAAAAAGGGGTTTCTTGCACTATTATCTTTTGTAGGTTTGTCTTTGTCAGGTTTAATATCAAGAAAGAATACACAAAAGGGAAAATTTAAATAAGGCTGAGGGAAAAACACACCGCTAATTAATATATCGATTCAGGAAAGACGTGCGCTCGCGTCGGCCGTCTCACGTGCCCCTTTTTTCTACAACTCGACTACTACTACTGACCGCTCGCGCGGGGTGTCCGCACAAGACTCCAAACTAGTCGAGGTTGCCATATATGAACAAACATAGCCCCCGCCCTAAAGTAATTCAGGGACAACATGATTAATTAATTTAGTAATCAGGGTAGCACCAAGTAATTCTAATTTAGGTATAGTCAATCGGGTACGTATAGGGGCAACTTTAGTTTTTTGAAATTAGGAGATGAACTGAACTCAGGGGTAAGTACATCATCCCCGGAAAGGCCAGACAGCCACAATTTCTGTATAAATAATTTTGCTTTTAATACAACAGGGGATATCCAACCGCAAGGATCATAAATTCTGGCTATTAAGGACAAAACCTTGCGCTTTGTGACTGTCTCAGTAGGTTGAAATGAAAAACGGTAAGTAAATGCATCACTGGTGGGGTTATAAAGGACACCGAGGACTGCAAATGTTTGAGGGTTATCAGGGTCTTGAAAAGAGTGAGACAGCTGCAGATGATCTGAAGGTAAGTCTGCGAGAAGTTCAGGTTTGTTACTAATCCATTTCCTAAGCTCGTAACCACCACAAGTCATAATATTCTCAAGTTCAGATTTAAGGATACGAGCATTTTCAAGGGAATCCGAACCAGTAAGACAGTCATCAACGTATACATCATTCTCTAGGACTGCAGCAGCTTTGGGGTAAGTATCACGTTCCTGCTCAGCTAACTCTAATAATGTACGCATTGCAACGTAAGGACTAGAACGCAAACCATAAGTTGTAGTATTTAGGGAATAGGTGAGTAAGGGATCAGAAGGGGATTCACGCCATAAAAAAAGTTGGTATTTACGATCATCCTGATGTACCCACGACATACGGAACATCATGCGTATGTCTGCCACAAACACAACGACATGCTTACGAAAGTTAAGGAGGATTAGACTAATGTCCTTTTGTAATTTAGGACCACTATGTAGGCACTCATTAAGTGAGATACCGTTAGACGAGGGACAACTACCATCAAAAAAAACACGTATTTTAGATGTGTCTCCGGTCTTAAAGACACCATGGTGGGGAATAAAGTAATGTTCACTGGGTAAGGGGAAGGGATAAGCACTCATATGATTTAACTCAATATACTCACGCATAAAAGAAATATATTTATCATGTAATTTAGGGTCCGCGTTTTAAACGCTTCTCGAGGCCAAGGAAACGACGGATAGCTGTAGGTTTAGATTCTCTAAGAGTAGGCCGATCGTTCAGGAAGGGGAGCCTCACAATGAACCGACCGTCAGTGTGACGGGAGGTTGTACTTTAAAAAATATCTCACACACGTTATCTAAGGGGTTAGCAATCATAGGTTGAGGGTCTCTTCGACCTTCCAGAATCTCTCGATGAGACGGGATAAGGATATTCCAGTCATGGGGGGCTCTAATTCACCATAATCGGCAGCGGACTGGACCGCAAACAATATAACAATAAGGCCGTTAAAGTTAAATATTTTATCTTGTAATAAAGCGCGCCGAACCGTCAGCACCCAATAGTATATCTATCGGGCCAGGCTTATTATAGGTAGGGTCAGCAAGGGAAAAATCACTATTAGGAAAAAACACAGACTCAGGGAAATCAAACTCAGGATGCGTACCGGCAATCACATCTATAACTATAGCAGAGGTTGACACCTCAGGGAAGGAATATACAAAGGTTTAAAACACAGGGAAATAGAACCACGGGAAACCACTAAAGGAATATTACCTATGCCACGTACAGGGGCACAGGAGGGGGAGATGGTCAAATTGAGGTAATTAACAACAAGATCGGTTGTAATGAGGCAACCCTGGGCACCGGTATCACATAAGGCACGCGCTTCAATATAATAACCACTAGCAGTTTTAACGTGTAATTTAACAGTAGGCAATAATATAAGGGAATTGGGTGAGATATTCAGGCAAGGGGAAGGGGGAGTAATACAAGTATCTAGCTATGTGGGTCTATCTTCTCTATTATAGGAATTATCACGATATCTTATATTATTTTCAACCTGTCTAGGTTGGGGCGGAGCATTTTCTCTGGGGGGAGAAGCTCTCTGGGAATGTCGTTGGGGGGAGCGCTGGAGTTGCGAAGGGGAATATTTCTTATGCTGGCCCCCGCCAATATGGGGACCGCGGGTAGAAGAAGGACAGGTACGCGGATAATTGCGTTTATTAAATTTGGATTACTGGAGGGTAGGTGACAAAAAGTTAATACGGTTTTTTAAGTTGCTCCTAGACTAATTTTTATTTAAATAGTATATATAAAGAATATTTGCAAAAAATAATGTGTTAAGTGTTACCAACCTGCCAGCAACAACTCCTATATAAATTTCTCACTATAAACATAAACAGTTTCTATATTTATTTGTGAGTGCTCTTCACTTCTGCATTTACACTATGGAAGCTATTAAGCAGTCAATGCAAGACTTATCACTACAATTTCACTCCAAAATGGCTGAGTTTCAGCAGAACTTAAGCACTTCGCTACCAACGGCAATTCCAACATCACAAATAGTGACTCAGTTTAGTGCTTTCAGATCTTTTGTGTTGAGTGCACTAGAAGGGCTTCAATTGCAGATTAACATTCTGTCTAAGCAGTATGATCTCCTTGAAATGAGAAGCAGAAAGAAGATTCTACTATTACATGGACTGCCTGAGCAAAAAAGTGAAATGTCTCCGCTGCTGCTATCAAAGTTTTATCTGAGTGCCTAAAAATGCCTGAGTAACTATAGATGCTGTCAGTCGCTCTCAACGCTTGTAGTACAGCATCCGGGAAGCCAAGGCCAATATTGCTGAAGTTTCAAGACATACGCTTGAAAAATCAAGTCTGGTATGCAAAAACCAGTTTAAAAGATACTGGTTTTACACTATCTGAGTTTCTTACTAAATCCAGACATGAGGTTTTTATGTCGGCTAGAAAACGTCTTGGAATAAACAAATGTTGGACTAAAGATGGCCAAGTTATTGTTATTGGGCCAGATGGTAAGCGCCACAGCATTTCTACGTGCACTGAACTAGATGGTATCATCGCTGCACCTGAGACGCAGGCTCCTGTTAAAGCACCAGGGGCAGGCTTAGTAGTTGGAGAATGCAGATTAAAGTCAGCCTTGCAGACCTCACGTACAAAGAGAGCTGTTAGAAAGTAAACAAACATTTTTATTTTCTTTTTAATTACTTTTTTTTTTTTTTTTTTTTTTAACTGTTATTGTTTTGTTTCTTGTTTCATCTAAATTTCCGACGCGTACTAATGTCATCCAGCTGAATTACTAAATATCTCGATATTTTAACAATAAAATTACAAAATCTCATGTTATTGTTTACATTGTGACATATTGACTGGTTGACATTTGACATTTTTTGTGTATGGTACGCTTCTGTCACAGATGATACATTTCTTTATTTTGTCTTAAACGTTTCTCTACACGCTTAACATTGTACTGTTTAATTAATATTGTATTTTTTTTATTATTATTATTTATTTTTGTTTTCTTAAATTCACATTTTATTTGTTGTTAAACTTAGTTTTATGTTTGGTTTAAGTCTTTTAGAGCTAGCAGAGGGGTGATACAAAGTTAGATTTTATTTTATTTTAGCTAATAACATATATTTTTTTTTTTTTTTAGGATATTTAAAATTTAATTGCCCTGACTTTTATATATTTATTATAAAATAATTTATCACTTTTTTATTATTTATTTAATAGAATATATATAGTTTTTTTTTTTTTATTATTATTTATTATTATTATTATTTTATACATTTATATATGCGTATATAGATATCTTTATTGTTACTTATAATGAATGATTAGGCTACAAACACTTTGGACGATACTTATTGTCAGTCTACGCCATCCTTATCATCTGACATCAGCAACCATAGCACCTCTGACCCACTTAACATTATTTTGGATGAGACTTTCGCAACCTCGGCTAAACATTTCAACGTGGTACATATCAACGCACAAAGTATTCCTGCCCATTATCCTGACCTTTTGGCTTCTTTTGACGTCAAAAACATTCATGCTATCTTAGTCTCCGAAACTTTTCTGAAACCTTCCTTACCATCCACATCCTATGCATTACCTGGCTTCCATCTTATTCGCAATGACCGGACAGGGAAGGGTGGTGGTGGAGTGGCTATTTATTTACGTAGCCATATACCATTTAATATACTAGATAAATCTCCAACGTTATACTCAAATACTTCTGAACATATTTTTATTGAAGTGTTATTTGGTACTTTAAAGTTACTACTTGGTGTATTTTATAGTCCTTCACTCCACATCAATTATTTTGATTCATTTGAGACTTTGTTGGATAAGTATGTACCAAATGCTGATCACACTATCATAATGAGAGATTTTAATACTTGCTTACTCAAAAATGACTGGCGATCTAATCGACTTGAAAATATTGTTAATAGCGCTAACCTTAACCTACTACGCACTAATGCTACCCACTATTTTCCCAATGCAACTCCGTCTCTCTTGGATTTGATGATGGTTTCCTCTCGTGAGCGAATTGTAAGATTTGGTCAACTCTGTGCCGAAGGTTTCTCATATCATGACCTTGTGTATATGACATACAAGATTCGTACACCGAAAGTTAAACCCACGGTAATCATGCGTAGAACTTTTAAAAATTTCAATAACGAAACATTCCTCCAAGATTTAAATAAAATAGATTGGAATAGTGTTTTAAATGCTCCTACTGTTAATGAACAAATTATTATATTTAATTCTATTTTGATAGAGCTTTTTGATGTGCATGCTCCTCTTCGACCCATAAAACTTAAGCATCTGCCAGCCCCATGGCTAACAGATGAAATAAGAAGACTCATGGCAAAGCGCAACAAAGCTAAATCAAAATATAAGAGAAATCCTATTGAAGAAAATTTTAATAGGTTCAAGAAACTACGGAATCGATGCAATAAAACTTGCAGAAATGCACAGCGAGCTTTTATCCGCAATTCCATAGAAAACAGCAGTACTGCCAGAATTTGGAAGTTCCTTGATTCGATGGGTATTGCAAATTATCGAAAAACTACTACCGCATTAAGCGACAGAACGGATCTCAATGAAATCAATAAACACTTTACAACCGTCAAATTATTGAATCAAAACATTAAAACTGATACGATAAACTCGATTCCTTTTACACCCTGTCCTTCGTCCTTCCATTTTACGTGTTTCTACTCGTGATGTGAAGAAGCATATACTAGCCATTAAACTGATGCTGTTGGTAGTGATCAGGTCAGTCGGAAGATGATTCTTTTAACTATTAACACCGTACTCCCCTGTCCTATGTCACATTTTCAACCATTCCCTTACCTCAAACACTTTTCCAGCTACCTGGTCCCAGGCGATAGTTATTCCTATCCCAAAAGTATCCAACCCATCCTCTTTTACAGACTATCGTCCGATTTCCATCCTTCCGTTCCTGTCTAAAGTACTAGAACGTATAGTCCATGAGCAGCTTTCCTCTTTCCTGACTAAGAATCATATCCTGTCTCCGTTCCAGTCGGGATATCGCCCTGGACTGCACTGTCACTGTATTAAATAAAGTCAATGATGATATTAGACTTGGAATCGATAATAAACAGGTCACTATACTTGTTCTTCTAGACTTTTCTAATGCTTTTAATACTGTTGACTTCGATATCCTTTTAGCAATTCTTAAATCCATTAACATTTCGTCAGAGGCTATTGAATGGTTTTACTCTTATCTGCATGACCGTTATCAATACATACGTTCAAATGATAATCGATCATCAGTGTGCCGTCTGAGTGCTGGCGTTCCACAGGGGGGAGTCCTTTCACCTTTGCTCTTTTCCATCTTCATCAATTCCGTTACTAAGCTCTTATCCTTACCATTTCACTTATACTTGCAGATTTATGCGACTACGGACGTAAACGATATCGCGAGGGCTATTACTCTCGTCAATTCCAATCTGCACATCATTAGTACCTGGAGCAAATCGTACGGCCTGTCTATAAATCCTGCAAAGTCCCAAGTGTGTATCCTTGGCAGTCCTAAACAACTCACCAAAATTAATATTCCTTCCCTTTCTCCTATTGTTCTTGACACCTGTAAATTAGAGTATTATAACACGGTTAAAAATCTAGGTATATGGGTGGACAGTACTCTCTCTTGGACTCCTCAAATTTCTGAGTTGAGTAGAAAATTGTACTGTGCTATGGGTAGAATAAAGAAATGGAAAAATCTGTTGCCAATAAAAACTAAAATAACGCTAGCCCAATCACTTTTGCTGCCTATACTAGATTACGCAGACACCTGTTACTTAGATTTATCGCAGCAACTACTCAACAGGTTAGATCGCTTACAAAATCAAATTATAAGATTTATTTTTGGACTGAAGAAATATGATCATATCAGTCAGCATCGGTCACAGCTTGGTTGGCTTCCTATTAAAGAGCGTCGGAATCTACACGCTCTTACTCTCCTCTATTCTATCCTTTTCCATCTTGAAACTCCTCCTTACCTCAAACAGCGCTTTACCTTTCTTGGCTCCAACTCCCGTCTCCCGCTAAGTCTCCGCTCCCAAAGTGATAATTTCCTGGAGATACATTTGTGTCGTACCCGTTGTTACAGTGAGTCCTTCACTGTTCAAGCAGCGAAACTATGGAATGCTTTACCACGCACAATAAGACAGTCTAAATCCATAAATGTATTTAAACATAAAGTTAAAAATTACTATCTTAGTATGTAGTGTATGTATTTGTATATATGTATAAATATATATGTATTTCGGTGTTTGTATATGTATGTATATCTATAAGTACAAAATATGTATGTATATACGCATATGTTTATGGGTTTTATTTTTATTATTTATTTATTTCGTGATAAATTATTTATTATTAATTTACTAATATACCGTTATTGTCCAATTAAGTATAAGTAATATTTGCACCACGCCTCGCTCTAACAATATGATATTTTCATTTTTCTATTTGGTTGCCTGGAAGAGATCACTTAAAGTGATAAGGCCGCCTTTTCACATTTTGATGTATTTGTAATGTTTCGTTTTATTCCAAATTTGGTGTGAAATAAAGTTTATTTTATTTTATTTATTATTTATTGGAATTATAATTATAATTGCGATTGGATGAGGTGGGATACATTGGGTTACGGGAATCATTAAAACATAGCATAGTGTGATGGGATGAGCGACCGCAGGTTGAACATTTGTAGTCCCGCTTGCACATAAGAATTGAATGTTTGTCCAAACACCTATAACATAACCGGGAATGTTTTACAAATCCCGATCTATCTCTAGGATTCATAGCTCTAAATTCGGGACATTCATGGAGGTAATGGGAAGAGGAAGCACACAGGTAACATTTTTTACTATTATTTATTACAGGTAACATTTTTTGTCTATTGTTTAATATAGGGGAGGGAGGAGCCGCAAAGTAAGTATGTTTAGGTACAGTACTTTTAAATTTCGTCAGGTTAGAATCTACAAGGGAGGTGTTGCCAACGTTGTCATGGTGACGACATTCGTCTTTCAAAAAAGTAGTAAGATTTTTAAAGGTAGGTAATTCATCAGCGTCACCGCCATAACAACGCTCAAAACGGGATTTCAAATCAGAGGGAAGCTTAGTCAAATATATATGTACTAACATATAAGACCATGAGGAGACGGGTAACTCTAAACGTTCTAAACAGCGATAGGCAGTTAACAAGGGGTTCAAGAAGGCCGCGCGCAAACCTGTAAATTTATTCGAAATCTCCGGCAGGGTAAGTATCTGGGTTATGTAGGTATCAGCAAGAACCCGTGTATTATGATATCGCTGTTTCAACAACTCACGAGCAACTTCATAGTTGCCTTCTTCAATTCTTAAATGTAGCAACAACCGCTTAGGTTCATCTGCCAAGGATCCAACCAAGTACTGTAATTTCATTGTGGGGGTTAAATGGTGTTGGGAATCTACTACACTGTCAAATTGATCAATAAAACTTATCCAGGAGTCAGGACGTCCATCAAACTTAGGGATAGGTATATCAGGTAATCTATTATAAGGAGTTCGCTCAGTAATATTTTTATTACTCATTCTTACGGGTGTACTGGCCATGACAGGATCAACTACGGGAGCAGGTGGGCACAACTCTAACTGACGTACCCGGACGTCGTCTATTTTCTTATTTACTAAACGCACTTCTTTTTTTACATAACTAATTTCTTGGTTATCGATAGCCGGGTCTAATCCACCCAGGAGCACTGAGGACGCGTTTACAAATGAATTACAATGAGAATCTAAATCCTTGAACCTAACTAATAATCTAGGTATTTCAGAAGTACCAAGAAGTTTCGAGGTATCGGTAATCCAATCGGAAACAAAGCGTACCACACCTATATTTTTTCTATATTCTGCGCTTTCCGTAAATAAGGAACATTTTACTGCTTCATGAGTAGCCATTTTAAATTATCAAGTAAACAAATAACTGAACTAAGATATTAAAAATTAATAAACGCGTAATAAACAATGAACCCACTAACACCGGGCGAGATCAGAAATCAAGTAAACAAATAACTCAACTAAAATATTAAAAATTAATAAACGCGTAATAAACAATGAACCCACTAACACCGGGCGAGATACAGAAATCAAGTAAACAAATAACTCAACTAAAATATTAAAAAAAATAATAAACACGTAATAAACAAAGAATCCACAACAACGGGCGAGATAAGAAACCAGTTACGGTCGAGGTCAGGGACGCGTCGAGTCGGCGATCTACTTATATCGCAATATAACAAAATAATATGATATATGATATGACTACAATTAAGGCTTAAACTTCATTTAAATAAAAATAAAAAAAAAAAGTAACAATAAAAGTGTAGGGATAATATTTTAAAGTAAGTAAGTTTTTTAAGGAAATTATATTAAAATATTTTAACTAACTTCAATTATAATTTAAACGGGATAGGTAATAACGTATAGGCGCAATATTATAAAATATATGTAACCATATTATGTGTATTTATTATATTTTATATTTAATATATAAAATTATATTCAATATTTATTTTTATATTTTACACATTATACATTTACCCTACACAATTATATATTCAATATTATATGTATAAAAATTTCATATAATATTATTTATAATAAAATATAATTCACGAGCATACTCGAATGAAACGCGTAGTATGCGGCAAGGCGAGCGCGCGACGATAATTCTACCCACGACTACGTTATATTTTAAACAACTCGATGCGAACACGTTTTAAAAGGTTAGGAAATCAAGTAAATTATATTGTAATTATGCGTTAGGTACCAAATTAAGAGCCAAAATACCAAAACGGGAGAATAACACTATAATCAAGGGGACTCAGAGGGATGAAACTACGCTATGATCAAGGCGACTCAGAGGGATGAAACTACGCTCTGCTACCAGAAGATGTATAGTATATATAATAAACCACGCTCTGCTACCAGAAAATGTATATAGTATATAGTATATAATGAACTACGTTCTCCTACCAAAAAATATGTATATGGGTGATTCCGCCGTTTCATGCAAAAGACAATTCCAGACTGATTTACCAATGAAATTTTGATTTAATGTTAAATATTATTTTAATAGTGGGTATAAGTACAACAACTTTAAAAGGTGCATTTGTAACATCACAAATTTAATAGTTAGTTTTCAAGAAAAAAAATAAAAACTTCCCTAAAATTCATTCCTCTCCTTTTCCAGATAGAATTTCCAGCAATTTTTTTTACATATTTTTGTCTATGTTTGAATTTACGACTTTATTTTTGTGTTGTTTTAAAGTAAAACTCGTTGTCTAGTAATTACCTATTTCAAATAAATATTAAAGTTTATAATAATAAAAGAAAAGTTTAATTTTAAAATTGTTACGAAAAAAAATCATCGCCATCCGTGTCTATAAACTCCTTAAAATCGTCGTTAATAGTGACATCCGTATTATAGTTTGAGCTGCAGCGTGTTTCTACAGGTCAGTCAGCCATGACCACTGAGCAAAGTCAACGTATGCCTACGGCTAGTAAAATTATTAACGTTCTTCGGTTTATAGGTATACCTTCGACCAGAAATCTCGTCATTACATTCCGAGGTTTTATCAAGGTATGGAATCAATTAGATTATTTTATATACATAATTATGGTGATCACAACAATTTTTTTTGATCTCATTTTTTAAACAGATTTGTAGTAAGTTCAGTAACGAAGTTATTATTGAAAATGTTTAAATTTCTCATTCATTTCCATTTCATTACCATCCTTTCCCTCTATTTATTTGCAGGAAGGTAATAAATTGTTTTGAAAGGTAATGAAATGTAAATGTAAAAATATATATCTCTATTGAAAAAATAGTAGACGAAGTATTGCAAGAGATTCGACCTGAAAAGAAAGTAGAAGTAAAAAATTAACACTTCAAATGAAACAAAACAAATATTGATAAATCAAATCCAAAACTTTTTTGTAGAAGATACCATCAGTAGATTTGCAGCATGGAAAAAAAATTTTAAGGAGCAATATTGGGTAAGTTATTCTACGTTTTGTAAATACAGACCCTTTTGGTTAGTTTTTCCTAAAACGGATAGCGATACTTGTCAATGCAAATTACATGCAAACGTTCATCTTTTAATCAAGGCATTGAAAGCTTTGGACATTATCACTGAAAGTTCAGGAACACAGATTGCCAATAGTCTTGGTTGTGATATGAAGATAAAACTAGTCACAACAAAAAAGGTTCGAAGATTATCCACGTAATATTATTAAAAAATTAGAGTCCACTTTGGACACATTTCTTAAGCACACTCTTAATATAACTGTACAATATGAGGTTATCAAACAACTGAAACAAACTTTAAAAGATAATGAGATACTTGTACACGTAGACTTCAGTGAGAATTATTGCTTGAAGTATAATGAAGAGATACAATCCTTTCACTTTGTGTAGTAGAGAACAAGTATCACTCCACACTGGAGTTTTTTTCTATAAAGACAGTGACACAAATAATAGAACTAGATCGTTCTGTACTATTAGCGATTGCTTGAAACATGACGACGGCGCGCCAGCGCCATTTAGGCTCACTTATATCCTATTTTGAAGATGGCACAAGGATTAGTACCGTATGAAATAGTACATTTTCTATCAGATTCCCCATCATTTTGCCTAATCACTAAATTGGGAGAAATTAATCCCAATATAAATAAAGTGACATGGAATTAACATGGACAAGAATCCGGTCATGGTAAAAGGGCTCCGAATGGGATTGGTGCAGTTGTAAAAAGAACTGCTGATAATTTTGTCAAATATGGTAGAGATGTTGGTAGGTTTAAAGGTTTTTGGGGGTTAGTAACTAAAAATATACCCAACGTACATTTTGATATTATAGCAGAAAATATTGAAAACGATATTGAAAAACAAATATTTCCACCCAACATTCCAGGATTCAATTGAACAATGAAAGTACATCAAGTAATTTGGACCGCTGATAGTGATAAAATCGAAACCCTAAAAATCTAGATGTAGCTTGTACTAATTCCGAACACCAACAGAAATATGAGGCCTTCATTCAATTTACTCAACCAGAAAACGAACAAAAAATAACAAAGATTATGAAGAATCAGATGACAGTGATAATTATAATATTTTTTAAACTGTCAGTGAAAGAAAATAAATATATAATTAGAGAAAAAAAGTAAAGTAAAAAGAATAAATAGAACTCTTTGATTTTTGGTAATTATATATTAATGAGTGTTATTCTTTTCAAATTTACTTATTTTTCATATTATGATATTCAGTGTTGTTGTTTAGTTTGTATTTTATTATTTAACACATAATAGTGTTGGCTATCCATAGTAATTTGAGATTTTTTTATTTTTTAGAAGTTTCATATTTTTTATATTAATACTTACTGTGATTTTGTGATGACCAAATGCCTACGTATATAGTTCCTATTACTGAATATAGTAACTTCTATACGTCGTGTAACTTCTGTAACTGACTGTTACGTAAGGCAGTCTTTAATCAAGTTGATTTCTTTAGACTGACCTGAATAAAATGAATTAAATAGAAGAGTAAAAGATGTTGATTACTAAAATAATGTTGTTTTATTTAGCTTTTATTAAATACTTTCTTTTGTAGTTCATTAGAATCCTTTCCTAGTCTAGTACTCTTTTGCAGTATTTCATTACCAGTCCAACTTAAATCATATCCATCCTGCGCTAATTCATTACTATCTTTACGCTTTTCATCGCCATCCAGTTGTTAAATTTTGATTGTCATTTCCTCCGCAATCAGAGCACAAAGAAAAGTGCCATCCTATTTTTTAGGAAACTGGGTACGAGCTACATTAGATGATTTAAAAAAAAGTACATATAATCAATATTTTTTTTTATTCCGCGGAACGTTGTTTTTTGCGCGAAATGGCGGAATCACCCATATAGTGAATAGTGGGTAGGGTTGATTCAGCAATTGTGGAAGCATGCTGAGGGGGAGGTTATTTATTAATTATTTACCTTATAGTCGGTCTTAGGATAATAGAAATTGTACAGTACCTTATCTTCATAATTCACAACACAAACACTGATTGTTCACGGCACCGTGGAATGTTTCACTTGAGTCTTCTTCACTTAGGGTTACTTGCACTATTATCTTTTGTAGGTTTGTCTTTGTCAGGTTTAATATCAAGAGGGAATACACAAAAGGGAATTCAAATAAGGCTGAGGGAAAATCACACCGCTAATTAATATATCGATTCAGGAAAGACGTGCGCACGCGTCGGCCGTCTCACGTGCCCCTTTTTACTACAACTCGACTACTACTACTGACCGCTCGCGCGGGGTGTTCGCACAAGACTCCAAACTAGTCGGGGTTGCCATATATGAACAAACAACGACTATAATGACTATTCTTACAGTGAGTGATCTCTATACTAATGATTATAATTACAACGACTATAGTTACGAAACTTCCGAAGATAATTATAATATTAATAAAATACCTCCAAATTCTCAACAGTTTGCCAACCAATGCGTACTTTATAAACCCTCTGAAGGAAAACAGTCGTCAACCCCTTCGAAGGAGGATTTTCAGGAAGTCAAAATATTAGACAAACCAAAATAGAACCTAATTTTCAAACTCAGCGGCAACTCCCCTATATACAGATTAAAAATCCCCCTTTAAAATTACTTATAGATACCGGCGCAAATCAATCCTTTATTAGTCCAGATGCTGTTAAAAAAATATTTTTTCAATTTTCCTTTAAATAACGACCCTTTCGAAGTGAGTAACGTACACGCTGTAAGTAGACATAAGTATTCAATAACGATTCCTAGTTTCTTTGAATTTAATACTAAAGATAATATAACATTTTTATATATAAATTTCATAACTATTTCGACGGATTGATAGGTACAGATTTATTAGATAAATGGGAAGCAACTATTGACTATAAGAGAAAATTATTCATTACTAAGGACGCTTCGAACCCTATTCAACTTTATAATTCGCGTAATAAAAATTTGTACGAAAATATTATACCAGCAGGTACCTCAAAATTAGTAAAATTAAGATAAATGTTCATGAAGGTGAAATTTATATCCCGGAACCGGCATACTCCGTCCCCCCCCCCCGCCCGGTGACGCTGTCAAGACCAATTGAGGTCAACAGCATACAAGCCATTTTCGAAAAAAAAGTGTTTATTTAGTTTTGTACAGCCTCTTGTTTCCAAGGGAACTAGAAAAAAAAACCGGTTTTGTTGACAATAAATTTGTATTATAAATGAATACAATATTGTTTTGTCTTTATTTTTATATCCTTACATTCTATACAATATGGTTTTTCAATAAAAAAATAAAAATATGCATGTTATCATTACAGAACATTGAGGACCGTCGTGGCGCAGAGGCGCAACGTCTGCCTGTAACGCGACGGTTACTGGGTTCGATCCCCAGTCGGAGAAGATGGATTTTTCTATTTCCATTTTCTTCGCTCTGGTAAACTAGGCAAAGCGCGGCGTTGAATTCCGCCACTCAACACGCAATGCCTCGAAAACGGCGGAAAGCGGGGACGGAGAAAGCAGGGACTAAGCATCGGAGTGTCTTAACACTAGGTTCTCACGGTTCCTGCGGTTCTCTCTGCCTACCCTGCCATGTGCGGGATAAAGCGTGAAGCTACATTACAGAAATTATACTTTTTCGCTCGCATAGATATGGTGAAAATTTGGCGAGGAACAGATTTCGCACGCGGCGAGCGCAGATTTTCAAAACCTGTTTGTGATTACATTATAGTGTATTCATCATATATTTTTCTATTATCATATATATACAACATTCAGAAACAGTTTATTATACAGATAGCTGCCAAAGCAATAGATTTTTCATAATACAACTATACATCTCAAAAGGTGTATAATTCCAAAAAAAGGATAAGGGTTTGGTTTTCGTTGTATTTATGTATTGTTATGGTCTTACTTTGGTCAACTAATTCATTTTTCATTTTGAAGAAGACTGAACACATTGATGTATAATACAAATTATTCATCCAATTTACAAAAATGGTTGTAAGGAATCAATTAACAATTACAGACCTATATCAGTACTGAGTTCCTTGTCCAAGGTTTTTGAAAAAGTTATTAATAAGCGGCTTGTTTCTTACTTGGAGAAATACAAACTAATAGAAAGTAATCAATATGGTTTTCAGGCCAACAGATCTACAGAAGATGCGGTTATGAATGTAGTAAATACCACAATACACCATATGGATAAAAAAACTAAAACTATTGGAATTTTTTTGGACTTATCAAAAGCTTTTGACACCGTTTCGGTTCCTCTCCTACTTTCTAAATTAGAAAAAATTGGCATTCGAGGTATGGCTTGTGAGCTCTTTCATAGCTACCTGAGCGATAGAACTCAAAATGTTGTCATAAATAATATTACAAGTACTGAGGAGAATATATCTTTCGGAGTTCCACAAGGTAGTGTTATGGGACCTATTCTCTTCCTCATATATATAAATGACTTGTGTAGATTAAAAATCCCTAATTGCAAAATTATAGCTTACGCCGACGATACTGCTCTGATAATCTGCGGTCACACATGGGCAGATGTACGTAAGAATAGTGAAAAAGCATTATCCGTTATTATTAATTGGCTATCAAGTAATTCTTTAACATTAAATGTTGAAAAAACTAAATTCATCACCTTTAGTCATAAGTCTCAAGTACCTTGTGAGTCTTATTCAATTGCCGTACACAAATGTGACTTGAACCAGACTAACATTTGTGATTGCTGTCTAGTTGGTCGATCGCGTTCAGTAAAATATCTTGGTGTAACCTTAGATAAAAATCTCACGTGGACTGAACATATACATTTGATGGTATCCCGAATTAGGAAATTAGTATATATTTTTAAAAGACTTAGATCAAGCGCAACTCAACCCACTTTAAAATTATATATTTTTCCCTTGTCCAATCTTTATTGAAATATTGCATACCAGCGTGGGGTGGAGCATCAAAATGTGCAATCCTCCGTTTGGAGAGAGCCCAAAGATGTATTTTAAAGGTGATGACTCATAAGTCTATCCGTTTTTCAACTACAGATCTATACCAGGCTTGTAATGTACTAACTGTACTACAGTTGTTCATATTGTGTACAGTTATACGGAAGCATAGTAGTATTTCGTTCAACTACAATATCTTTGCATCAAAACGTAGATCTGATAAAGTTTGCCCCATTGAGGACCGACGTTTAGTGTCCTCAAATAGTCATTATCTATAATATTTAAGTTCTACTCTTTATAATATGGTTAACGAAAAACTTTGTATTTATCCTCTTTCGCTCCAAAAGTGCAAGATTAAACTAAAAGATTGGCTCTTAACATTAAATTATGACGAGACGGAAAACCTTCTACTAACTACAATATGATACATAAATCCTTCTAAATTTCACGCTCATATGCACACACACATACTCACACACACACTCACACACACACACACACACACACACACACACACACACACACACACACACACACACGCACGCACACTCATATACTACTCTTATTAATAGTTTGTTTTTTTTTTACTTTAAGATTGTTATAATACATACTACTTTTGATTTCATTATAAATAATTTTTGTTTATATGTTTACAACGGTTAGTACTTTGTTATTGTGAAAAAAGAAAAAAAAGACGCTTGTGAGGTGGGCGTTAATAGCTGTGCCACAGTTTAATACTAATACGGCTATTATCGTACTAATTTTTTCTTGTATATTTACTAAATGTTGTTAATAAATAAATAAATAAATAAATAAAATAAAATAAATAAACACTTACGGCCTTATTCATAAAAAAGTCTTATAGAACGTTTTAAATATACTTTAGTTAACACGCTCTTTAGGCTTATAGAACGTTCGATAAATGTTTGTATTCATAAACGCTCTATAAGCCTTCTATAACTAAAGTGTCACTAATTTGATTTATACGTTCACAATGTTGCCACTATACTGAAGTCGGTCGACTTGTTGCCGAAAATACCAATAAATCCACAGATGATAAGTGACAAACGCATTGACATAGTATGACCACAGATAATATTACGTACAAAAATATATTTTTGGATCTGGCTTGACATTTACCGGCTTCATTTACGTCGTTGTTATCACAAATACACGAATGTTTATTTTATTTTAGTTTATAAACTTACTTAATTTTTAAAAAATTAAGTCAAAAGAAGTAAAACGACAAATAATTGAAAATTGTTTAGACGTGGACAAGTATTACCTATGTTCTGTGCACCTTTCTTATGTAGAATTTATTATTAATAAACTTGTTAATAACTAAATGTAGTTAATAAATATCGAACAAAATGTCAATTGTTATATTGTTTTGTTTACGAAACTGACACTCTTGATGACAAGCGACTCGACGACGTCATATCAATGCTCATATTAGTATGAGCTATAATCAGCTGTTATATGAATCGGCCATCTTTGGACGTTAAAACACTCTTATAGTAGGGTTCTCGGTTCTATAACTTTATGATAAGTTTATATAACTGATTGGCACTAAAATGCTGTTATGAATAACGTTTTTTGACAACTGTACTATATCGAGTCTTTAAGCGTGCTATAACTTTTTATGAATAAGGCCGTTACCATATAAACACTTATCGCAAAACGCTTACAAAGAATTTGATTTTTTCCTATGCGACTGCGCACGGGGCACCAGTTCAAGGGCATGCTTCGAATAAACACACAGTTGTATATGGATGCTATATTTTTGAAAATGCGATATTTGATTAGGTTTATAGAGAAATGTAAATTATTAGTGTTTGTTTTGGTAAGTGTGTTTTGGAATATGTTACGTTCCCACACTACCCTGGGATCGCTTAGTCAGGCTCCACATAACTTGTTCAATATTGCATTAGATCGGAGAATTTTAGCGGCATGTAATTTTACACTAAAAGGCATTTTCTATGTATTCTTTTTAATATAATTTCAATTAGTTAGGCTCCGCATAAATTGTTCACTCTGATACAATATCAGATCTAAGAATAATAGCGGCATATAATTTAACACTCAAAGGCATTTTCCATGTATTCTTTTAATTAATATATGTTTGTTCATATATGGCAACCTCGACTAGTTTAGAGTCTTGTGCGAACACCCCGCGCGAGCGGTCAGTAGTAGTTGTCGAGAAGTAGTAAAAGGGGCACGTGAGACGGCCGACGCGAGCGCACGTCCTTCCTGAATCGATTTATTAATTAGCGGTGTGATTTTCCTTCAGCCTTATTTGATTTACCTTTTTTGTATTCCCTCTTGATATTGAACCTAACAAAGACAAACCTACAAAAGATAATAGTGCAAGTAACCCTAAGTGAAGAAGACTAATGTGAAACATTCCACGGTGCCGTGAACAATCAGTGTTTGTGTTGTGAATTATGAAGATAAGGTACTGTACAATTTCTATTATCCTAAAACCGACTATAAGGTAAATAATTAATAAATAAGCTACCCCTCAGCACGCTTCCACAATTGCTGAACCAACCCTACCCTCTATTCAATATATATTTTTGGGTAGCAGAACGCAGTTCATTATATACTATATACATTTTCTGGTAGCAGAGCGTGGTTTCATCCCTCTGAGTCCCCTTGATCATAGCGTAGTTTTTATCCCTCTGAGTCCCCTTGATTATAGCTTGGTTTCATCTCTCTGAGTCCCCTTGATCATAGCGTAGTTTCATCCCTCTGTGTCCCCTTGATTATAGCGTGGTTTCATCCCTCTGAGTCCCCTTGATTATAGCGTTGTTTCATCCCTCTGAGTCCCCTTGATAATAGCGTAGTTTCATCCCTCTGAGTCCCCTTGATTATAGTGTTATTCTCCCGTTTTGGTATTTTGGCTCTTAATTTGGTACCTAACGCATAATTACAATATAATTTACTTGATTTCCTAACCTTTTAAAACGTGTTCGCATCGAGTTGTTTAAAATATAACGTAGTCGTGGGTAGAATTATCGTCGCGCGCTCGCCTTGCCGCATACTACGCGTTTCATTCGAGTATGCTCGTGAATTATATTTTATTATAAATAATATTATATGAAATTTTTATACATATAATATTGAATATATAATTGTGTAGGGTAAATGTATAATGTGTAAAATATAAAAATAAATATTGAATATAATTTTATATATTAAATATAAAATATAATAAATACACATAATATGGTTACATATATTTTATAATATTGCGCTGTATATAGTGAATAGTGGGTAGGGTTGATTCAGCAATTGTGGAAGCGTGCTGAGGGGGAGGTTATTTATTAATTATTTACCTTATAGTCGGTCTTAGGATAATAAAAATTGTACAGTACCTTATCTTAATAATTCACAACACAAACACTGATTGTTCACGGCACTGTGGAATGTTTCACATTAGTCTTCTTCACTTAGGGTTACTTGCACTATTATCTTTTGTAGGTTTGTCTTTGTCAGGTTCAATATCAAGAGGGAATACACAAAAGGGAAATCAAATAAGGCTGAGGGAAAATCACACCGCTAATTAATATATCGATTCATGAAGGACGTGCGCTCGCGTCGGCCGTCTCACATGCCCCGTTTACTACTTCTCGACGACTACTGTTGACCGCTCGCGCGGGGTGTTCGCACAAGACTCCAACTAGTCGGGGTTGCCATATATGAACAAACATAGCCCCCACCCTAAACATCTAATGTTTACGAGGAAAATGGGAGTAGCTAACTAATAGGTAGACGAACTAATTTGGTTAAGGCTCTCTTTAGGATACCTGTCGATGTCTTAACATCGACCACACGCACAACGCTATCTTTACCTGGATAAATTTGGGAAATGCAACCACGTCGCCACTGTAAAGGGGGTAAATTATCATCTTT
>JAZFAU010000971.1:0-30915 GCA_037178615.1 Dione vanillae
TGATTAAAAAAAAAACAGTAAAGGCTAGAGTGACATTACAAATAAAATTATGTCACAAATCCTTTCTATTTTCTGTGTATGTTCTCCGTATCTTTATAAATATCTTTTTAGTGCGCTACGAAACTAGATCTATAGTAATAAGTGACATATAGCAAGAGAACCATATATTTAGTAGTACGAATAGATTGTATTTCTCCTAGTACGCCGTACAAAAAAATATATTAAATATAAAAATATATTAAAAAGCGTGAATATATTAAATAATATTTATATAAGATAAGGATGATAAACTAAGTTACTTGTGAAAACTGTTAAATATATTTTTAATAATTAACAAAAAGTCATTCATCTATTTCGAAAATTTTTAAATCTTTACTATGAATGTATACGAAATATACCTTTTTCAATTTGTATATAATAAAATAAACAAGTGGTGTAATTAATTACTTGAAACTTTTTACATGTTTATTTAACTTATCTAAATATATATCAAAAAAGCTATTACATGTCGAGATGGGTCTATGATACTATAACAAATTGAGTTATGTAAAATAACTAACAAAACCAATGTTTACAGAAATAAAACGTAATCATACTTCAATATTTACAATTCATTTTATTTTTAGCTTTACAATGTATATATTGTATTTGTCAGAATTGGTAGAGCCGAAACAACAGGGCCGCAAGAGACGCCTTTGCCACCGACGCTCTCAAGCAGCCTCGTAATATTTACTAAGTTTCAAGGACAGAGTACTCTCCTCTTTCTTTTTCTTCTTTGAGAGTTTTCAATTTTTTAGCTGCACGCGTTATCCCGCACATGGCTGGGTATGCAGAGGGAACTGCAGGAACCATGAGAATATAAGTTAAGATACTCCATTGGCATAGTCCCTGCTTTCCTTCTCCGTCCACGCTTTCCACCTTTTTCGAGGTATTGCATGTTGAGTGGCGGAACCCAATGCGTAGTTGTCAGAGCGAAGAAAATAGAAATAGAAAAGTCCATCTTTCCAGACTGGGAATCGAATCCAGAAACCGTTGTGTTACAGGTAGACGTTGCACCTCTGCGCCACGACTGTTTTCAGTGATTTCTTGAATTAAATCTAAATTATTTTAATTATAATATTTTCAATAGAAATATTATCACATTTAATATTTTTTCTTAATATATATCACGAGAAATGTTCGAAGGTACAAACAAAATGGCACGTATGTTAGATAGTAACAAATAGGATGAAATTGCTTCAATAAAGCGACTTCTTTGCTCCCAAAACGGCCATTACACCCGCCGCAGGACAGGTCACACATAAAATAAATATGTAGATGGATAGAGCTTACTTAATCTGTTTATATTCCGTAATCAATTTATGTGTACTAGTATTTTTAGTAATAAATTTAAGTTATTTATATTATATTTTGTTTTTTTATTTTATATATTGCTGTAGTGGTACAAAAAGATTAATAGCGACTGTTTAATAGTCGTAAAATTGTTTTTAATTGAATTTGTTTTACTAAACTAAGGAACTCGTTTGAACTATATTATAAGACAAAATTATTTTTATGGTGGATACACACATTTATCCAGAAAGTTACTATGCTATGTTACATGACATTAATAAATTTTCTGTTTAACTAGTGAGTTAAAAAGAAAATTACATATATACTATATACTGACCACGGGGTGAAGACTCTTATCGATTCCGTATCTTACTACTTGTACAAACTGTCTTGCCCTTTTATAATTTTTTTATGCAAAATAATACTTGCGATTATTTGTATATTTAAATATTAAATAAATAATTATTATTTAGAATTACTTAAGAAACAAAAAAGACTAGAATTATTTTAGCTTCACGCTTAATCCCGCATACTATTCCCGTTCCCCATTTTCAAAACATTTCGTGTTTAAATAAAATTTATAATTGATCATTATTAATGATACTACACTTTTAATCATACTAGTGACGTTTATAAACAATGAACGTTGGTCCCCGATACTTTATCAACTAATGAATCCCGACTGATCAACTGCTCTACTATCTTTATTATACTCATGAATTACATTTCGTCTCCAGTCAATCTGTAGTGACGTATTTAAGTCGCTGTGAATCGATATCGATTTGATTATTTTATCGATTATAAAATGATTTTTGCGATTTTATATTATTTTAATATGAATTTATCTAATATAATTAATAAGATTATAAATATTTGTAAAGTGTAAATGAAATTCACCCACTTGTAACCTATTGGTTGTCATTTTTATAAAAAAAAAACATATTTGTATATAGATATTTTTCTGTATAAAACATGTTCATTTTAAAAGAAGCTTAATTATGATATTATTATTTTTATTTGTTAGTCTAATGGATTTTTAGAGCCCTATGAGATAATTAACTTACAATAAATTAATATGCAAAATTTTCGATATTTTTAAATATTACTTCATATATTCATAAATTATTTAATTGGCAGAAATGTTTCAAAATAAAATTATTTTTTGATTTATTTTTATTTATTTATAAATGGATATGATAATTAATATTGATTGAAGTAAATAAAGGAAAACTGTAACATTAATATAAAACATAGCAATTTTTAGTAGTCCGATAAACGTTTTATGATCATTCAAAAGTCTATTTGACTAAACAATATGAAATAAATTTGATAATATACACATAAACAGTAATATATAAAATAAATGTTATTATTCTAGTTTTATTAGCTATACTAGCCCTCAAGCAAATTACGGTAACAGTTATTATAACCGACATGTAGATACAATGTATATTCACAGAGAGCATATTATATCGTGTTCCACGAAAGCATTATGTCTAACCTAATATTGTGAGACATCCAAACTGTGCGTGTAAATTGAGTTACTGTTAATTTAGACGTTTATTGTAATAGTCACCTGACAGACCATTGCATGCAATGACATAGTTAGTTTTGGTTAGAGATTAGTTGAGTAGCTTTGAGTAGCTTTACTGTTATTATTTGGAAATTATTTCGATAATTTAAAGAAAAATATTATAAATTGAAACACATTGGGATTGGAACCCGTACCTCGTGGAAAAATTTCATCCAAGCTAACTACTAAGCCTACTACTAAGACTAAGACAACTACTTTCAAATTTATTACGTCATCAGTATATAATGTTTAAAATATATTTGATTTTAAAGAAAACTTATTATCGATGAAGCTATAGAAATATTTTTAAAATAAAATTTTCTCTAATAAAGAGTTAAATATAAAAAAAAATCCTTTAAATAAGCAGAAAGAAAGCAACGTTGACGTACAGCACTATCAAACTTTGTTGAGAAGTCGATACTCTCTGACAATGATAAGAGAAATAAATGATATTTCACAATGACGGTGCCCGGCCTCGAGCTGCCTCTATCCAATCCAATATGATTTCAAGTGGCCTCTGAATGGGCCACTTGTTATGTGCAAGTACTTTTAAAGTACTAATGGAAAATAAACTTTTATATTTATAGCGTTTTCAATTTGTATCTGTTTATACTGTAGGATTATAGTTCCGATAAATAATGTGGGTTGATCATTTTTATATCTTTGAAGTGACGTATGAAGGTGAGATATGTCATAAAAGGCTTTCGATGAGTAAGTATAGTGAGTATATTTATATGATACTTAATGATTGAAAAGTTATTGTGCGTTATTTAAACAAAAATAGTTAATTAAAAATGCTTTTTATAAGCAAATAAGATAATATTGTTGTCGGTATCTATTCGTCAGTCAAGACAGTTTTTTCTTAAGATTCCGTAGAGGATTCAAGCAAAATATATTTTATTAATAATAGGCTTTTCAAGCATTAGAAGAATCTAACTTTGTAATTGACGCAGTTAAATAGACAAGCGTTTTTGAATAAAACTTGCCGTGCAATCGATATCTATAGGGTTTGCTAACGTTAACCTAAATTTGTGCAATTTAGTAAGGAGTAAAAATTTACTATATAAATAGTAAAGAAAAAAAAAATGAATTTTATATTGAACTTATATGTAGTTCATTTCATACCAAAAAACAACCGAAATTTTAAAGTTGTCAATTTTCATAACTTACATTGTCCTGTTGACCTAAATTAAAACTATGTACCTCGCACATAACAGAGTAAGCAGAGATTATGACCCTCTGTTTCTCGATTTCTACCTCTTGAGACAATACATGTTGAATGACAGAGTTTAACGCCCCAATTTTCTTTGATGCCAGAGCGAAGAAAACTTATATATTCCTTCTCCCTGAGTGAGAATCGAACCCACAAAACCGTCCATCAACCGTGTTTACAGGCAGACCTTGTATCTCAGCGTTACGATTATAACAATATTAAATAATTTCTTTCCAATATTCATTGTTGGCGAAATATCAATTTAGAAATGGGAGCGAGTTAATTATTGTTGAGGCAGCGCTGTACGTCCGGAAGGTAGGAAAGAGCTACCAAGATTTATACCTCGCATCCGATGTGGCTTCAGGGTCGAGTACAAAATGCATATTGCAGCGGAATTTTAAACAGACACGCTCCAATGGCTACGTCGAATGGTTTATTTTTTATTTTTGTCATAGAGCTATGAGAAAAATGTTCTAATTTTATGATAAGTGCTGTAAAATTGGTATAGTTATAATATAAACTAGCTTTTTAGTGTAAATCTTTTTGTAAAAAGACAGATTTTTTAAAACTGATATAATCTGTTCGGTTTTTTAAGATATTCTATATACATTTATTATATACTAAATTGTAATATGATAATGAAATAATAAATCAATAAATAGATAAATGTATGGAAAATCCAATTGGCTAATGTACAGAATTTTTTTAAATCAAATACCATTGAACTGTTCAAGTTTGAACATTAGCTATATTTTTTAATAATTTACTTTTTGTAAGATCTTTTACAATAAACAATATTTCAAATTGAAAACTCACTTTTCTAAGTGTCCGCATTTAAAACGCTTCCACAAATTATATATAAACAGTGACGATAGATTTTGATTAATGTTGACCATTTATACATTTTAAGATGAATTTATTTATTCCTATAAGTAACTTAACGATCTTGTTGAAAATACAACAGCTATCGGCTGTCCCAAGACATTTTTAACTTGTTATTTGTATCAGTGAAGATATATTTGAATTATTTTTATTGTATATTTAGCTACATTTTCTATATTTATTGTTGTCATTAATTAATTCACTCCGCTTCAATACGGCTAATATATGTTTATTAATAGAACAAGTTTTAAAATAAATATTTCATTGTTGATTATCCTTTTCTATATAAATATCTTTTAAGTGAAGAGTTTGTTTGGTTAAACACTCTAATCTCAAGAACTACTGCGTGAATTGAACATTGCAACATCACTTTACTATAGTATAACAAAGTCTAGTAACACGTATACCGCTTGTAACTTAGCCCAGTGTTCCAGGCAAAGACTAGAGTTATTAATTAAAACATTATGAGCAGACGCACGTTTCTCCTTTGATAGTTTAAAATTATGATAGCAAAGCTTAGTGAATAAACTTGGCAAATCACGTTGGGAATATTTACAATAGTTCATATTTTATATTTATGTATATATTTATATGTAACGCAATAACGCAATAATTATGGATCCCTTTCAAGGGAATTGCGTGGACGGATGAATATGAAATTTGGTACACTTTTAGTTTATCGGCAGCAGGATTACACAACTCTAATGATTTAAAATAATAATACTTTAAAAGTACGTGTCGGCGGCATCAAAGTTTTGATTTAATATAATTCAAGCCTTTTTTATACAATGTAGCAAAGGATATTTCTATTCACAATTTAAAAGTAATATCACAAATAACTTTACATTACAACTAGGTCTTACTCTAACTAAACATCAATTTCTATACTAAATATTTTAAAAACAATAAATTATAAAATGTTTAATTGTGCCCATATACATTAAATTAATAAATAAAAGATTATATATGATTGTTTACTATAGATTAAGCTATATTCTTTTTCATTTCTGCCATTTTTACAAATTAAGATACATTTAAAAAGGAGCAAAATAGTGTAGCGTGGACGAATTTGTTAGTTTAATACTTATTCTTGGAATAAAAAGATAATTTAATTAAAAAAGACCCAAAAGATATGCTTAAGCTAAAAAGATCTTCTATGGAGAATAAAAGTTTCGGGCTGCATTTATTGTATATTTATATATACGACAATTGTCTTGCAAATTTAAGCAAAATGTTTATATCACATACAATATATAATAATATATTTAAAATTGTTTAAAATGATTAAATTGTTTTGAATGATTAAAAAATAATAATTTATTTTGCAGACCAACATGGCGCACAGGCGTAGCGGCTGCCTGTAAACGTCGCGTTTACAGGCAGCCGCTACGCGGTTCGTGGGTTCGATCACTCAAGGAAGATGGATTTTTCTATTTCCATTTTCTTTGCTCTGGTAAATCTCTAATCTTAACACTAGGTTTCTATAGTTCCTGCACCAAAAATATATATTATATTTCATTTTTTTTAGCTTTATGCTTTATCCCGTAATATGGGCAGGGAGTAGGCAGAGGGGACAGAGGGACAAAGCGGGAAACTGCAGGGGGACCGTGGCGAACCTAGTGTTAAGGGGGGACCACTCCGTTGGATTAGTACTGCTTCTCTATCCACAACTTCCGGCCTTTTCGAGGCAGGGGAAAAAATTGGAAAAATCGAAAAAAAAAAATAGGAGAGAAGAAGAGAAGAAGATCCCCAGTCGTTTTTTTTGGGAAAGATGGTTTGTCCTACGGGGAATGGGGAATCGAAAAAACCCAAGGGAAACAACCGTTCGGCTTTACAGGGCAAGGCACGTTGACGCCTCTGCGCCACGACTGGTCCCTCTATAAAATTAAGGAAAAAGAATGGGAAAACTGGATTTTAGGCATTATATGGATTTCCCGTTGCGGGTGCCCGGGCCCATTCGCGTTGTA
Organism: Dione vanillae; assembly: GCA_037178615.1. Lineage (NCBI taxonomy): Eukaryota > Metazoa > Arthropoda > Insecta > Lepidoptera > Nymphalidae > Dione > Dione vanillae. The sequence continues at coordinate 6,968 of JAZFAU010000971.1, forward strand.
GGGAAGGAGGGGGGAAGCTCCGGATCAGCGCTTGGGACGTGCGGGACCCCAAACGTGTAGGTTTAAAGTGGGGGGGCCCCTTTACAAAAATGCCATTAAACGCTCACCCTTCACTTGTCCGAGCTCCTCCCATACCTAAAAAACCAAATTTCTAAAACCGATTTTCTACCAAAACCCAAGGCCGCCTTTGTTGTCAAGGCCATTCTAGGAAATGGTATTATAATAAGTTCTAGATGAGGGCCGAGATCTGAGATCTTGAGTAAAAAAAAACTATTAGGAGGAGGATTTCGCTGGTATTACCTCTCCGCTCATACGCTTCCAAACGGCAAATAAGCTAACTCTTTAAAAAACCTATTCCTGGGGGGTCAGTTCGTTTGGAAGATCAAAAGTTAAGTTATTAATTAAAGTGTTTTAGATGGTGGACTTTTTGGGGATATTTGTTCCACGGGACAACGTAAGTTCTACCAGTACTTTATGCGTTTTAGGCTTCGAGGAATAGAGAACAATATCCGGTCTGGATTGACGAAAAACACAAAAATATCCTCAGGGCATTTCTATTTACTGGTTTCTCATACCTGTCCATAATAAGTGCCAAATCGGTGAGGCTGTTGATCTAATTAGAGACAAAAAGGTTTTTTGTGTGGGGTTTTTTATTTACAAAAAACTTCTTTTCACAAAAAACTATTATGGAGGGCTTTGGCCTGGTGTTATAATTTCTCTGTGGCCTCTTTTTGCTACAGATTAGGAATAACACGGGGCTTCCACGTATGATGTTATTAGTGACTTTAATAGTTGGCGCGCCGAGTATTGGGGGACCCCCACTATTTCCAAGGGAGTACCATTACACCCTACCCAGCTTTAGTTTAGCTGTCCATACTTTGCCTCTTTAACCAGGGATGTAAGGCAAAGATTTATCCGGGGTAGGGCTTTTTAACCCCCATTCGTTACTAAGTTACTTGATTATGGGGAGGACGGAGTCACTTTGGGAAACCATTTAGGATTAGAAATTTTAATAGTGCTGGGAGGGACCAGTGGTGGAATTAGGGTGGGCCGCCATTTTAAAAAAGCTTAAAAGGGAACAGGGAATTCTCCTATAGTTAGCCACTCGTTTTGCATTTCTAAACCCAATGCGTGCACCTTATATTTGTCGTTCTCGTCTTGCCGAATAAAAGATTTTATTATGTCTATGTCTTGAACTTTCCTCTTTGATCCTAACCCTACTTTACTAGACTGTGCTCCTATCATAAATTGCTTATGGAATTGAAGTCTTGACTCGAGCTCTGGGACACTACTGTCTTTTGGGAGTGAGATAACAATCTCATCCCGTGATTTTCCCAGAATGTGTGTTTTGGAGACTCTTAGATGTTTATAGAGCTCCGATGGTTTCTTTAATCTCAACCCGAAACTATTTTTATCTCTAAATAAGGTTGAGGTGTCCGCCGAATGCGCTAGCCCAAGCCAAAACTTCAGTATCTTTGTGACACTTGCATCTAACTTTGTTAAGAGGGTCTTATTGAAATCATACACGAGGAAAGGCCAATTCAGACGTGATGTTAGAAAATTGTCGTAAATCCAAACTTTCTTGACATTACTTATAGGTTGATGATCTACCTTCTCAAGATCCGTCAAAAAGCTGTCGACAAGTACATCTAAAGATGGAGTGCGGCCTTTGTAGTCTATTTTCTTGCCGAGAAATTTAAAAGGTGCCGCTTCGGAAACTATAGCAATGCTTTTACCGCCAATTTTAAGTCCCGGATCGTATGAGGTATATTTAGTGTTTCGCCTTCCCAGACATAAACAGTGACACTTACTAGGTTTTGTCCTCATTCCTTTCGTCCACGCACAAAAATCGTCTACTTCATCCAATAGCAGCTGGCATTGCTTTGGATTCCTAGTCAGTATCGCAAGATCGTCCGCGAAAGCAAGGATGGATTCTGTGTACTTATTGTTGAACTTAAACCGATAACCCCATTTTTTCTCTTGTTTAATTAGATTATCTATTAAAATATTTATTACGATATTAAATATTATTGGGGATAAACAACAACCCTGAAAAAGACCTACTTTATAGCCTAAAGGTTTTGAATGGCCGTCTTTAGAGGTTATAACGAATTTTAATTTGGAATAGTATGACGCGATTATGTTGCTTATTATCGTAGGAAAATTGTACCATTTTAACGCAAACATCAATAGATCGTGTTGTACTGACCCGAACGCGTTTTCTAAATCTATCCAACACACTGTAATTTGCCTCTCACACATTCTGGCGTCTTTTAAACTTTCAGTTAACAAACTATTATGCTCCAGGCATCCAGAATCTCCAGGTAGAAACCCTTTCTGGTAATTCGGCCTGAAGTACCTATTGCTAATCATAAAATGGGTCATTTTCGTTTGAAGTAATGAGAAAAAGATTTTAGATAGAGTATTCGTAAGAGCAATCGTCCTAGTATCTTTTGGATCTGTTACCCGGTCTTTTTTAGGAATGAGGACAAATACCGCTTCTCCAAACGACGTAGGTATTTGCTTTCTTGACCAGATTTTACCATATAAGTTGTGGAGGTATTTGCGAACAGATGAACATTTTTTGTATACTATATAGGGGATACCATCAGGACCTGGAGCTGATTTAGATGGTTTCTTTTTGATTTGTTTATTTATTTCCTCTAAAGTTGGTGGGTCACTTTGAAATTCAGTGTGAGGAATCTCAGGTCGTTGTTTATTTGGCTCCTTATATAGTCTTTCTATATTAGCTACTTCGTACGTGCTTCTATAATGTTCATAAGTTGCCTCATCGGTCAAGGAAAGCTTACCTCTATCTTCTTTAAAAATGTTTTTTGAGTACTCAAAAGGATTTTTATCAAAAGCTACCTCGTGTTTAGCCCGATCGAAATTGTTACGTTGTTCCGCGATCTGTTTCGATATACCTTGAATTAATTTCAAGGTTGACCGTAGCGCCCTAGACAATTGGTGACTAAGATAATTATCGCCTATCGCTTTGGCCGCACGAAGATTCTTTTTTAGCTCTCTTTTTTTCCTTCTCATTTTCGACTTAAAAGCGTTTTCTTTGTTTTTACGAGCGTAATGATTTGGAGACGTATATATTTCGGTGAAATAGTCATAAAAAGTTTTTTTTAAAGATTTTATTTGCATGTCTAACTCCTGTTTCGAGCCCGGATGCTCTAACAGGACCGCTAATCGTTCGTCGTGAGCTTTCCATGTCGATTGCTTTATATTGGGAATGCTAAGACGTGTCCGGGTGGAAATGGACTCCTGATACTCTTCACTCAATGGCTCACCATGGGACATATGAGGGTCAACTCTATCCGCAGTGATAGTCGAAGAGCTTACCGACGACTGTCGTGCTTCAACACCATCATGTGTTTTAAGATGTTTAATATACCAGGCTCTTCTCTTGTAATTTTTCCCGCACGTGGGGCATTTCAAGTCCGTATTCGCGCCGCTTTCGTTGTTTGCTTCAACCGGTGGACAGTTCTTCCGCCCCCCCTCTCGGACTGTCCCAGGGGTATTTTTCTTATAAGGACTTTTAGCTTTAAAATTTTCCTGGGCTTGGCTTGCTAGGCCATTGCCCGCGGCTGTCTTTCCAACAGTCAGCTGTCTTCCCAGCTGCCAGCTGTCTTTCCAGCAGTCAACTGTCTTTCCAGCGTCATCCCGTCTCTCCGGGCTGTCACTTTAAATGAGAAGAAAACTGCTTAGCATTCTATGGATTCACCGTGCGGGTGCCGGGCCCATCGCGTTGTAGGAAGAAGAGCTCCGATCAGCGCTTGGGACTTGCGACCCAAGTGTAGGTTTAAAGGGGCCCCTTTAAAATGCATTAACGCTCACCTTCACTGTCCGAGCTCCTCCCACTACCTAACCAAATTCTAAACGATTCTACCAAAGCCGCCTTTGAAGTGCGTTCTAGAAATGAATTTATAATAGTTCTAGATAGGCCGAGATCTTTGAGTAAACTATAGAGAGATTTCGCTGTTATACCTCTCGCTCCTACTTCAACCGCAAATAAGCTAACTCTAAACCTATTCCTGGTCAGTTCGTTTGTAAGATCAAAGTATTTATTAAGTTTTAGATGGTGACTTTTTGGGATATTTGTTTCCCACGGAACTGTAAGTTCTACCAGTACTATGCGTTTTAGGCTTCGAGAATAGAGAAAAATATCCGGTCTGGATGACGAAACACAAATATCCTCAGGGATTCTATACTGTTTCTCATACGTGTCCATCATAAGTGTCCAATCGGGAGCTGGATCTAATATAGAGAAAGGTTTTTTAAAAAAGGTACTAAGCACTTGGTCGGTACCCTTTTTAACATTTACGACGATTTGATTTTTTTAATATAGCCTTTTTTGAAATTAACACTACAGACATTTGTGTGTAGTGTTAATTGTATTTTAAAAAAAGTCTATATTAAAAAAATCACTACACCTTGTAATCATGCATATTCAAGATTCTATACTTAAATGGTAATCCAAATTAAAAGCATAGATTCATAAAAGCTGTACAATACAACGTGCTAATACAGAACAGTACTGAAAATAGCCTCATCTCAGCGTAAATTACACATTAGCCGGTTGCCGGACGCACCTGGGCGCTGAAAAACTCAATTAGCTATTTGCTTTGCATCTAAAATACATTATGTTGAAATTAACAGATTTTATACTGCTATTACAGAAATAGCTGTACATACATGTATATAACTTTATTACTCTACATGAAAAATAAAAAAATATTATATATAAAAAAATAATATATATATATATATATATATATATATATATATATATATATATATATATATATATATATATATATATATATATATATATATATATATATATATATATATATATATATATATAAATATATATATATATATATATATATATATATATATATATATATATATATATATATATATATATATATATATATATATATATATATATATATATATATATATATATATATATATATATATATATATATATATATATATATATATATATATATATATATATATATATATATATATATATATATATATATATATATATATATATATATATATATATATGAGTGTGTGTGTGTGTGTACTTTAAAAGTCACATATGTATATACACATATGTGACTTTTAAAGTCAGACGATGTCTCCCTGATGGCCTCTAAGCTTTTTGATAAGTTTAATACTAAAAGCTCACGAGTTTTATTACTTCTGTGGTTTAAATTTATAGATTTTGACATGACGCGTGACACTTGTCTTTTAAATGGCCGATATATACTGTAACGCTCGACGGTTTTTATTGACTGCAGTTTAGAAAACTCTATCTGCATTGGATTTGTTTTTTTTTTTTAATATAAGGGTACTTTTTACTATAAAAATTATAAAAAAACCATTTAGATACTACATATGTTACACTTGATATTAGATATGTTAAACTTGTGTTTATATGATTTTCTGTTTATTATATATTTTTTGTATGATCTTCTCATGTGATAGCCAAAAATTCCAAATGAATCATTAAAATACGACGTTATTAAAAATAGTAACCTTAAAAAGTTTGTATTTAGTTTTATTTTATTTAAAAACTCTTACAAATAATAGATTATGTCTAAAAAGCTAAGTATGGAAACAGTCATAAAGTGCAACAGAAATTGTTGCAAAAAATTGTTGTATTAAATTATGTAACAAATGTACTAGGTAATAAAAGCTCTAATATTACCATATTGCTATTACCATAATATTTAAATAACAAAAATAAAGTATATAATATTATAGTAACTATAATAATATGTCGGTGACCTAAAGTCTGATTTTTCAGTGCTTCAAAAGATTACAGAGCTAAGGACCTGACCATGTTTGCAATATTATTTACCATAAGTGTCTGTTATTTCTAATATTATGAGTTATTAAAACATTCTTTGGTTTGGCAACAAGATGAAATACGCGTAAAAGAGAAGTCATAATTAGGTTCCATCATCTTACGACTCCTTCTGCCTACTCGCAATATGAGGAATGGAACATAAAAAAACTAATCCCTTATATTGCTAATATTCTATAGTTATTTACTATGATTACTTAATTCAATTCCCAATTTCACCACTTGCTGATAAAGTCCCAAATAGGGAAAATATTCCTTGTCTGGCGATACACGGAACAAATTTTGGTTTTTTTTTTATCTCAAATAGACTATTTGGAATATAAAGGTCTGTGTAAATTATAATTGCTTATCTAGTTGATAGCATTAGCTATCAGCCAACTATCTGAAACTTCATCCGTAACCGGTGAAATTGGCTACTGTTGAAGTTTTGCATTTACGCACCTTTCTCTCTCTCTCTCTCGTTATTATACGCTACGTTCACTATGCAGTTAGTAAAAGGGACTACTACATTGTCTTTTTTTCGTTTCATGCCACTTATAGCAGAGGATAATCAGAGGGAACCGTGTAAATCTAGTGTTAAAACACTCCGTCCCCTGCTTTCCGCTATCAATCTCATATTATATATAACCTAGTCTACCTACCAAAAATTTGGTAAAAATTTTAGAACAGTGTAAAACTTTGGTACAAATATTAATGCAATAAAGAAAACTAGCACCACAAGGGAGCACAGACGTCCACGAGCCGACGAAATTAATGTAATTTACATACATAATGAAGCACGCTTAGGTAACTGGGGAAAGGCAATTGTTGATATTTTTAGATATTTTTGAACATTTTTACTACATACTTTTTTCTATATACATATTTTAGCAAGCGATTGTTCTATCATGAATAAGCTGTGGCTCACAACTTTTCTTGTGGCTTTCTAGTGGCGTTCATACAAATGTACAACAAAGTGATCCCATAAATCGTTATGCTTTAAAAAAAAGCTATAAATAAAAAAGTAAAGAATTATACATAATAATAAAACATATTTATAAGCAAATTCATGATAGGCTAAAACAAAGTATCACAATCGTAATCACTTACGTAGGGTTATAATTAAATTTGTTAAAGTTGGTTGCCCTAGTTAACCATAGTTTATGTAGTCCCACACATGAGTTTGTATACAAATAAATTAATTGTAACGTATATAATGGCGTATCTTTTTTGAGTTATTCTGAGAGAAATATAAATATATTAGTAATGAATAATTTTTTTTAGCTTCACGCTGTATCCCGCACATGGGCAGAGTAGGCAGAGGGAACTCCAGGAACCATACGAACTTAGTGATAAGACACTCCGTTGCTCAAAAATCCATCTTCTCTGACTGGGGATCGAACCCAAAAACCGTCGCGTTACAGGCAGACGTTGCACCTCTGCGCCACGACGGTTGATTGTTTTTATTATATATTTTTAAGGCAAGATTTATATAGATTTACATTAGATCTAGATTTATATAGCCTAGTCATGTATGTTTAATGTAGAAAATATTATGTGGAGTGTTTTTAAATATTAAAACAATTTAAGTTTGCTGCCGGCTCATCTCAGCAGAGCTGCCAGAGTGCTTGCAAAAGTCTATTGCGCTAAACAATATTTGGATTGGGTTCCATTAATATACATTGGACTTTGAGTAGTAAAAATCAACTTTCCATATAAATACATACATATTTATCAGGTACGTGTTAAAATTTCACTATATTTTTCCTTCATACTTATTCTCGCACAGCGAAGTGCGCAAAAAATCTCTGCTTTCTACTTCCCGATTGATTTAAAAATATTTTGTCGCGTAACTAAACGCTGTTCATTATTTTTGAAAATTTCCTTTCATAAATTAGAAATATGTATAATAATAATATTAACTAAACAATCCCTTCTACAAATGTTCCAACATACTGTGCAGTAGCAAACAACGTGCCACATAACTTTGTTTATTTATCATCACATATCTATCAGTAGGTTAACACTAATAATTGATGTTAGCCTTTCGTGAGTTAAATTCTACATACTTTGTTTATTATCTTTTATTTTGGAATTTCGTAGATAAAATGAAGAGGCCATCGAGGCTCAGTTGGATCAGATCTACTCAGTAGCGTAGCGTTTAGCTACGCCCCTACTAACAGTGTAATGGAATATATTGGCTTAGGTGAAGCTGCACAAAATTACTACATGAACTTATTGTATTTTAAAGCGATATTGTTTTTTATTAAGATTAAAACCTAGCTTAAGCTAAGTATTATAATTGAAACTTAACTTGGAACAAAAAACTTGTCTTGTAATAATATTAGGCAAATAATATTATTATTAATAATAATAAAGCAGTATGTACATATAATGAGGACCGTCGTGGCGCAGAGGTGCAACGTCTGCCTGTAACGCGACGGTTTCTGGGTTCGATCCCCAGTCGCGGAAGATGGATTTTTCTATTTCCATTTTCTTCGCTCTGGCAAAACTAGGCAAAGCGCGGCGTTGAGCTCCGCCACTCATCACGCAATGCCTCGAAAAAGGCGGAAAGCGGGAACGGAGAAAAAAAAATAATAATATTAAAATCTTTATTAATTTCACAAAATATTTGGAGTACTAATTAATAGAAAACATTACTAATTGTTTAATTACACAAAGCCATACAACCTAAATCAATTACCTTGTAACTCTATTACTTGATTAGTACGTTTCCACTTCTGCCATCGCATTTTAAAATGTTCCATAGACGTTTTATTAAACAAAACTACAAATGTATGTAACACAAGTCTGTAGTTAAATAAAAAATCTAAGGTAACTAAAAAATTAAAAACTAAAGTGATTGATGTAATCATATCACACAGGATTGCAATCCCCACTAATGATAGAGTCCGTGTGCCTCCAGTTCGTGATATCTTCTTCTTACAACACGAAACAACAGATGACATTACTTTAAATACAATCATCATATTTAAGAACATTAAAAAATAAGCTCCAGACACCATAACATCCATAGAATTATTTTGTAATTCAAAAACAGCTGGCATCACAAGTTTGACTACAATTAACATGATCACCAATGTTCCATACCTGAATAGAGCACCTTTTATTTTTCCGTAACTAATTTTCCCAGTTACAAGTAACACTAATCTAGTGTACGCAAAAAGAGAAGCGCAAAGTGTCCAGCACAAGCTAGCAGGAAGTAAGAAGGAAGAATAGTAGGAAACTGATATACCCAAATCTAAATAGATTATGCATAAATGAAGAGTTCCAATGATTATTTGATGAATGTTTATAAAATTATGCAGTGATCGCCACTTCGGATTTATTATCCACACTAAAATTAATATAATTGAACATAATATTGATAAAATTGTTCCAACAAGTGCTGATGTGTCGGACATTTTGATAATACTGTAGTATTGACGACGATTGTTTGTTAATTTTTTTTTTATAATTAATTTGTACTTATCGCGTAGATAAAGTTGTATCGAATTAAACTGACTTGATTTAAATTAATGTGTTCTGTATATATTATTTACATTCTTAGTTAGGATTTAAAAAATATGTTTTTTAATAAATTTACAATCATATTTAATTTTAATTATCAACTATATATTTATGTGAGAACATATAACTCAACTGGTTATTAGAAAAAAATGTGCACTGTAGATAAATGCAACGTATTTGTCTAGAAAGCCAAAAATTATTTAAAATTATCTGTTTCTCATAGCTAAGAGTATAAATCATATATTACAAGCTTACAATACGGTATTGTGGTTTACAATCTAATGATCCAATAGACGATAGTGATAAGGATTTGGATTGTAAGGATTGCATTGAAATCATTATTTACCACCGCCATATTTTTTTTCATTATAGCTAAAATAATATTGATATTATAATACAACAAGGAACAATTAAGGGTACACGAAACGTAAAAGTTCTACACCCTGTAACGAAGCCTGTTGAAGAACGAATGTCATTGTAATCATTCCTACAAGTAGTTATAGTTACTCGTCAAGCCAACAAAGCTTTGTTCAACTACAATGTTCAATAGATAAAAGATCTAATGGGATCCAAATATCATCACTCAAAAAATAATTACTACCTAATAACACTAGAACAGGAACTTGAAGCTTTTTTTGAATGATTAGACATTTGTGAAATTTGTTATTGATACATTACATTTATAAAGTACAATTTATTAAATACAATCTCCCATCTGAAATATGACTATAGAAAAATACTATTTTATAAGTATTCTCAATTTTAGTTTCGAGTTTCTAGGCACTGCCAAAAATGCTTGAAAAGATAATGAGAACGTGTAATTTTTTGTAAATTTATAGTTCATAAAAAAATTACTTTACCATAATATATATAGAACTATGTGAAACACGAATTCAATTTAATTAATACTTTTCATAACATTTAGATTACTAATTTACAAGAGTACATTTTACATATCCTTTTTTTAATTTAGTAAACAAAATATTATAAGAATATAGAAATATAAAAAAATATCTATTTATTTTCTTTCTACGTAGGACAGTTGAAAATCTACATCACGAAAGGTCAAATGTATAGTGGCTGCGTGTTATATACCAACAATTTATGGCTCTCCAATCACGTTGTCGACGAATTACGACTGTCATAAACGACATAACTTCGACAACGTATTGTGTTACCGAGCCGAGACAATTGATTTTGATTTGAACTCGTGTGGCATATAGTTTTTTTAATGTCCACGCTTATTTGTTTTAGCGATAAACACCTTGGAATCTTTGTATGTGGATGTTTTTTCTAATTTAACGGCTATTGTTTGTCAGTAAACCGGAAATGATAATTTAAAGAAACTGTTCAAGATGTGTAATATATAAAAAATTAATTGTGAAGTTTAAAAATAAATAAATTAAGTAATCTTGGTAAACACAGGTTGTAATGTCATGCAATATTGTACCGTGCTCATCATAATCACAGTAAGTTAAATTTTTGTCAATATTGAGTTAGGCATATGTGCTTAATGTAGATAGATTTTGAAATCTTTATTTCTGTATACTTAGAATTTTTAAATATGAACGAAAACTAACTTAACCATAATAACATCAAGTCGCGTTTTGCTCATCCTTATACTAATTATAAATATAGTATGAGTACACACGGTTAATTTTGGGGTTATATTTGAAATTGTTTAGAACTTAGATTTAATTGCTTCATGTGAAGTAGTTTGAGTAAAAATACGAATTATGTGTTATTGTTAGTTTAGTCGAGTGAATAACATTGAAACCTAACTTTTTTTTTGAATTTTATAGTTGTCACAAAGCTATGTGTGATACAATGAGATCCCTTTTGTTTTGTTTACTAAAAACTGATTGAGGCAATTTAAATAATTTTACCTTCGGTGCTTTTTAGTAGAAGCTCTAAATTTATGTTGTGGTAATCATTCTTACAGTATATACTTAAAACTTAAAATAATTACAGGAAGTAGCATACTTACTGTAGAAATATATATATATATATATATATATATATATATATATATATATATATATATATATATATATATATATATATATATATATATATATATATATATATATATATATATATATATATATATATATATATATATATATATATATATATATATATATATATATATATATATATATATATATATATATATATATATATATATATATAATATGTGTATCCAAGGAACTTACTGCTTATATTACAATCACGGCAGAATGCTTCTATGCACAAAGAAATTCCTATAACAACTAACTTAATTATGTTCTTTTAAAGAATACAAATTTAATCTTAAGTTCTTGGATTCAGAAGTATGAAAAAATAAATTAAGACGAAGCAACTCGATTTAGCAATTATAAAAATAAAAAGCAATTATAAAAACCATGGAGCTTTTATCATATTAACAATCACCCTGGTAGTTTTATTTGTAAGATATTTTAAACATAGAATTTAGTTGTACTTGTTAATTGGTTGCCTTCTACATTGTTGTGCTTCGTATTTTTATTTAGTTTTCTAAGATTTTCTTATACTGCTTGTGAGTAAATTTCTAGTACATTGAATTTTTTTTGTTAAGGACTACTTAATACTTTTTTTAGCTTTACTCTTTATCCCGCTCATAGTAAGGTAGGTTAAAGAAATCGCAGGAACCATATACTAACAGTTTAATACCATATCGATTATATTTTTTTATGTTTTTACGCTTTATCTAGGACATGGCAGGGTAGGCAGAGGGAACTGCAGGGAACCGTAGGAACCTAGTGTTAAGACAATTCGTTTCTTAGTCCCTGCTTTCTCCGTCCCTGCTTTCCGTCTTTTTCGAATCATTGCGTGTTGAGTGGTAAAACACAACGCCGCGCTTTGCGCCACGTCTTAAATAAATACGCTTCAAGTGAAATTTGAAGCCGCAACTTATACATTAAATTCAACCAAATTGTAACTGCCCAGTATTATTTTGTTATATTTTTTTGGTTTTAAAATTTACTTCATTAATAACTACAATTCATACAACACGAATAACCATGTTATTTCTTTTTTGTTTTTCAGCATTTATATATGTATATAGTTAATACTTCTTTAACTCAAATTTTATAGAAAGATATCAAAATGTTAAAAAGCTATGTACTCCACAAAATGTTTTATAAAAAAAGGAAGGAAGAAAAATCAAAGTTGATTGACCTAATAAATACCTAATCCTGTAGGCAACCATCACGGGCGAGTTAAAATTTAAACGACAATTGGGTTCCTCCTAATAATATTTTTTTACCACAAACCTAAACTTTGGGATATAAGGGGTTATTTCATTAATTAAACAAAAGACGCAATGACAATTAATTTTTTTTAAATAAATAAAGTCAATTAGTCAATTTAAATTGATAATTACATAAATAACTTTTTATGAATTTATTTTAGACTTCAACTTTTCATGATAGAGCGATGTGATAGTTGCGGGTTCCCATGGTGAATTATTAAATCTTTGTTATTTATACGTCCACATTTTGTTTATATAAAGTACAACACTTTAAAAAAAAAAAATTAACCCGTAAAAGTTTTATTTCCTTGAATAGTGATTTAGATGAGTCTATAAAAACCTATATGTGACTTAATCCATAAATATCTGTCTCTATCAAAATCACTAACCAATGCAATTATTAAATCAATAAATAAATAAATTAATTTACTATAAAAAATTTAAATATTAAACTCTTAATAAAGGATCCCTAAAATTTCACTTCAAGCTGCTGAGTCGTCGGAACGTGAGGTGGAGTTGGTACGTGCTTAAAGGGACAGTCAATCTTATATTAGGGCAGATCTACCTTGTGGGGTTTATAGGGTACTTTCAAATTTTTACTTTTATGAATCTTATAGGAGCTTAAATATTATACATACACATATATATATATATATATATATATATATATATATATATATATATATATATATATATATATATATATATATATATATATATATATATATATATATATATATATATATATATATATATATATATATATATATATATATATATATATATATATATATATATATATATATATATATATATATATATATATATATATATATACATATGTATATAGTATAATAATACTTACATATTTTAATAGTGTTAATAAAAACATTGGATTTTAGTAAAATTGTTAAAAAAAAAACCTCTTTAAGGTAATAAAGGTAAAAAATATTTAAATGTATAAGAAGCATCTAAGCTGAAATTTAAAGACCCTTTTTGAAACAAAAGAAAAGACAATTATGAAGCGTTGATGCAATTTTAAACTTAAAATTTCTTAATAAACAAGGAATTTTTCAAATCTCTTATTGCATTATTTATTATATTAAGTGATAAAATTAGATTTAAATTAATATCTAAGACCAAGATTTGTGTTTGTTCTATTGTAATGTATATTTTAAATTATTTAAGCTTATTTAGTAATAGTTAAATATTATAATTATAGTTTTAAAGCTTCATACACTAAACGAAGAGAAATATTTCTAGAAACATATATACATAGAGAAATTTGAACCCACGCCCATCAGAAACTGTTTCAGAGCCGTGATCACAACGAAGAAAGTACAATGTATTTAATTCATGCGAAATGAAGAAATTGGATTGACTCAATACAAATTTGATAGTATGTATAAATAAAAAAAAACAATTCTACGATTTACGTACATATATTATATTATTTACATATATTATATATGTATATTATATATGTATATTTTATATCAGAATTTAGATATATTTATAGATGTTTCATTCTAGAAATATCGGTTACAAATATAAAATTATATCGGATTATCTGCTTGTTGCGGATAATCTCGGTTATGGATGTTAAATTTGCGCGGCGATAAATAAGAAGCTGTTGTCTAATAGATACGCTATAACCATAGTATGTTAACTTGGCTCGGCGAAATCCAATAAAAGCTCAATAAAAAAATTACCTATTATTTGCTCATATCTGAAACTATCCGAATATTTCTATGTAATAATGTACATATATCTGCTCAACTACTAATATACTATATACACACACACACACAGTCTTACATCATAAGCATAATATTATGCAAAACAATTTTTTTTTATTCATAATTGTTTTTTTTTTCATAATTTTATTTGACGTAAGTTTATACGTATCATTTATTAAGAGGGAGGATACTAACAACCGCAGCACAGCTTTTACTAGTAAAGATCTTATGAAATCCTACATATATTGTAACTTCGCCCAATAAAATATTATAATTATCAATATTATCTTAGCTTTTATATCGAATTCAGTTACAGATTTTAACTAACTGTACGATATAGTTGGTCAGTTTTCAACAGATCTACTAAAAATAACGGTTATTTTATATATTTAATAAGAATCTTCCTTATTTTAAACGTAAACGCTAAAAGGCAACAAGTAGTATGTTATAAAGAACACAAAAATATTCTCGTAACAACGTTCCACAAAAAGTAACGACCAAACCTCTATTGTTTCGTTTAATAATGAAATTTTCTCACTTTAATAAAATCTGCATTCTGGAGCTTTACTTAATAACCTTTTCATATTTATCAAGATGCTAAATTCGTTGCAAATGTATGAGATTTTGCAACTTCATTGTAATTAATCTTAAGACCTATCCAGTTCTAGCACTCAGTAATAAAATATAGCGTACAATTAGTTTGGTAGCTAATTATAACGTCGACGGTAGTGGGGACGGAGAAAGCAGGAACTAAGTAACGGAGTGTCTTAACACAAGGCTCAAAAGGTTCCTGCAGTTCCCTCTGCCTATCCTGCAATATGCGGGATAAAGCGTGAAGTTAGAAATAACTTTAAATTAATCATTTGTATTACACATTTACGTTATTTAAAACATTTTAACTTATCTACAGGTGTACTTCAAAGTATATTTTAAGTTTATAAAACTAATCTCAAGAATTTGTTATGGTTAAAGCAATATCTCATAAACTATTGATTTGTATTGGAAAATATCGTTTCAGTTAATTTATATAAAAGGCTATCGTTTAGATGTAACCTTATGTTTATGCCTGATTCTAATGCTTTAAAGCAATTTATTTTGATATTAAGAAACTTGAGAGTGTGACGCGGCATTATGTCAACGGAACTCACGAACAACGAAGCGTAAAAAGTTTTAAATAAAGTTACTTCAAGATTGTACTATTATATGCTATTATATAAAGTAATAGATGAAGTAAAAGTATCTCAAATTTCAATCAAAAGATACTTACTCGTAATGAATCGTATATATCGTATATACTCGTATATACATAAATACATAGGTTCATGTGTGATATCGTAAATAAATAATTTTGTGGACTAAACAGGATGCACTTTTCAGTAAATGGGAAATAATAATACATATTAAAATAAATAAATATATAAATAAGTGCAACGATTTGATTTCTATAATCAAAACCACTATATATTTTATGCGAACAAAGCCGTGGGTAGAACATTTGTTGTATATAAATTCCAAGTTCCCTTATTCAGTATTACTGGGAGATGCAGCAAGTACCTACAAAAGTAGACTCATAGGGATTAACCTATTATAAACTTGGCAGGGAGTTGCCAGAGCTAGCGTTTCTAAGCAGGAAATATAAGCTACAGTACATTTTGGTCTATTGAAACAAATTTGAAATATGTTTTGTCTATTTCTAGTATAAATAATAAATTAATTTTTTTTTTAGAAATATAAATTTTATTTTAAAAGCTTAAATATTTATTTAATATCATTGCATATATATATATATATATATATATATATATATATATATATATATATATATATATATATATATATATATATATATATATATATATATATATATATATATATATATATATATATATATATATATATATATATATATATATATATATATATATATATATATATATATATATATATATATATATATATATATATATATATATATATATATATATATATATATATATATATATATATATATATATATATATATATATATATATATATAATATATATATATATATATATATATATATATATATATATATATATATATATATATATATATATATATATATATATATATATATATATATATATATATATATATATATATATATATATATATATATATATATATATATATATATATATATATATATATATATATATACGATTTACCTATACATGAGTAAACTACAATTGGATATTACAATAAAAATATACTTACAAAATTACTTTATGTAATGCTATAGTTGTAGCTGTCAATATTTAGTTTAACCTACAAAATTATCCAACATTACATACATTATTTATTAAATATATTATTACAGTACATGTATTTCTATACAATTTTTTTTATGAATCAATTTTACTATCTTTAGTATACTAAATATGTAGTATGATAATAATTCTGTTTTATTTACTTTTACTGGAATAAAGCTTCACTAAGATAAAAATAAATCTCTCCCTGTCCCAATAATAATGGAATCCACAACACAGATTCTAGCCAGCTGGGGTACGATCACCTCTACATCTGAATGTGATATACAAAAATAGGCTGAATACATTAACGTCCCTAAAATTTATTTCTATACCACTTTTATTTACTCGGATATATACATAATATATAGAGAATAGAAACGTTAAATTTTACTATTCAACCGAACACTAACTAACGTAAAGCTCATAAAAACGTCTAAACAAACGATGAATGTAACAATAACAGGTACGGGTTATATATATATATATATATATATATATATATATATATATATATATATATATATATATATATATATATATATATATATATATATATATATATATATATATATATATATATATATATATATATATATATATATATATATATATATATATATATATATATATATATATATATATATATATATATATATATATATATATATATATATATATATATATATATATATATATATATATATATATATATATATATATATATATATATATATATATATATTGTTTATTCCTATTTGTGCCAACTCCCGGCGCGAGCGGTCAGTAGCAGTTTGTAGTAGTTGTCGAGAGGTAGTGAGAGGGGCACGTGAGACGGCCGACGCGAGCGCACGTCCTTCCTGAATCTAATATTAATTAGCAGTGTGATTTTCCCTCAGCATAATTTGATTTCCCTTTTGTGTATTCCCTCTTGATATTGAACCTGACAAAGACAAACCTACAAAAGATAATAGTGCAAGTAACCCCTAGTGAAGAAGACTCAAGTGAAACATACCCCGGTGCCGTGAACAATCAGTGTTTGTGTTGTGAATCATGAAGATAAGGTACTGTACAATTTCTATTATCCTAAAACCGACTATAAAGTAAATAATTAATAAATAACCTCCACTTCAGCACGCTTCCACAATTGCTGACCCCTACCCACTATTCAATATATATTTTCTGGTAGCAGAACGGTATACAGAAATTGTGGCTGTCTGGCCTTTCCTGGGATGATGTACTTACCCCTGAGCTAACCCTAGAATGGAACCTTTTTATTAGAAACCTTGAGTGTGTTAAAGATATTTCAATCCCGCGGCGTGTCTTTACTGACAGTTCCTTTTCCTATTCCATACATGGTTTCTGTGACGCCTCAGAATCCGCCTTTGCCGCAGTAGTGTATTTAAGAGCAGAAGATCCTTCAGGCCAGTGTTCAGTTCATCTTCTAATTTCTAAAACTAAAGTTGCCCCTATACGTACCCGATTGACTATACCTAAATTAGAATTACTTGGTGCTACCCTGCTTACTAAATTAATTAATTATGTTGTCCCTGAATTACGAAAGTCAATCCTGTTAGACTCCATCACTACCTGGACCGATAGTAAAATTGTGTTGGCCTGGCTTAAGACCCCTCCTCATAACTTACAAACCTTTGAAGCCAATCGAGTTTCCCAGATATCCTGCTCAGAAGTTCAATCAGAGTGGCGGCATATTCCTGGTAATGTGAATCCGAGCGATTGTGCATCCCGTGGATTAACAGCATCAACCTTACTTAAAAATTATTTATGGTGGTCCTGTACCTGGTTATTACTTCCTCACACCCAGTGGCCCGTTGCAGAGTCTAATACTGATTCTGATCCTAATCTTCCCGGACTTCGTTGTTTGTTAACCACTACTTCCTTACCTGCACCTGATCCATTATTCTTACTTGAACGTTTTATTTCCTTTACAAAATTAATTGGCGTGACCTGTTATATGTTGAGATTTGTAAATAAAACCCGAAACTTACCCGTTGAGCTATCTGTATCTTTATCTACCCAAGAAAGAAAGCATGCACTCCTGTATTTAGTAAAAATAGTACAGTCTTATTGTTTTTCTGATGAGCTGAGTTTGTTAAAACGTGGCGTTTCCTTGCGGTCTTCCCTAAGACGACTCTCACTCTTTCTTGACAAGGAAGAAATCATCAGAGTCGGTGGTCGTTTACGAAACTCTAATCTTCCTTACGATGCTCGTCATCCTATACTCCTTCCTAAAAGGTGTCATTTTGTTACCTTATTGATATCCCATTACCACGTAGAAAATTGTCATGCTGGAGCCAATGCTCTTCAAGCTTTATTATTCCGTGAGTTCTGGATATTGTCTGCTCGCAGAGCTATCCAGAATGTAATTTTTAAGTGTCTCCCTTGTTATCGCCTTAAAACTGCCACATCTCAACCTCCTATGGGTGAACTCCCTAGAGATCGTGTTACTCCTACCCGTGCCTTTGATGGTGTTGGAACAGATTTTGCCGGCCCATTCCTGACCAAAACCCAGGTGTTTAGAAATAAAAGATTAGTAAAGAGTTACCTTTGTGTTTTCGTGTGTCTTTCTACAAAGGCAATCCACCTTGAAGTAGTTTCAGAATTATCAACCGAAGCCTTTATCGCTGCATTCTCTCGTTTTGTTTCCCGTCGCGGTCTCCCTAGTTTAATAAGATCAGATTGCGGTAGAAATTATATAGGAGCTTCGAACTATTTAAGCGATGTTTATGATTTTTTAGTTAAACATAAACTTGATATTAGTGATACCCTCACTAAAAGGGGTATAAATTGGTTATTTGACCCACCTGCCTGCCCTCATTGGGGAGGATTGTTCGAAGCAGCCGTTAAATCTGCGAAAACCCACCTTAAAAGAGTGATTGGCGAAACTCCTTTAACATTCGAGGAATTAACTACAATTTTTGCTAAAATTGAGGCGGTATTAAATTCCCGGCCGTTATGTCCCTTATCTAATGACCCTAACGATCTAGAAGTTTTGACGCCTGGTCATTTTTTGATTGGCCAACCTCTTAGTGCTTTGCCGGAGTATCCCTATAACAATGTAAAAATTAATCGTTTAACCCGTTTTCAAGTAGTGCAACAGATAACTCAACATTTTTGGTCGCGGTGGCAGTTAGAGTACCTATACACTCTGCAGACTAGGCAGAAGTGGACTGATCCAGTGAATCCTCCAACAGTAGGCGAGCTAGTCCTCATCAAAGATGATAATTTACCCCCTTTACAGTGGCGACGTGGTCGCATTTCCCAAATTTATCCTGGTAAAGATAGTGTTGTGCGTGTGGTCGATGTTAAGACATCGACAGGTATCCTAAAGAGAGCCTTAACCAAATTAGTTCGTCTACCTATTAGTTAGTTTTCCCATTTTCTCGTAAACATTAGATGTTTAGGGCGGGGGCTATGTTTATTCCTATTTGTGCCGCCCCCTGCGATGACCCCCGCGCGGGTTGTCGTCAAAGTCTTGTGCCAACTCCCGGCGCGAGCGGTCAGTAGCAGTTTGTAGTAGTTGTCGAGAGGTAGTGAGAGGGGCACGTGAGACGGCCGACGCGAGCGCACGTCCTTCCTGAATCTAATATTAATTAGCAGTGTGATTTTCCCTCAGCCTTATTTGATTTCCCTTTTGTGTATTCCCTCTTGATATTGAACCTGACAAAGACAAACCTACAAAAGATAATAGTGCAAGTAACCCCTAGTGAAGAAGACTCAAGTGAAACATACCCCGGTGCCGTGAACAATCAGTGTTTGTGTTGTGAATCATGAAGATAAGGTACTGTACAATTTCTATTATCCTAAAACCGACTATAAAGTAAATAATTAATAAATAACCTCCACTTCAGCACGCTTCCACAATTGCTGACCCCTACCCACTATTCAATATATATTTTTTGGTAGCAGAACGCGGTTCATTATATTCATTATATACTACTATATACAATATATATATATATATATATATATATATATATATATATATATATATATATATATATATATATATATATATATATATATATATATATATATATATATATATATATATATATATATATATATATATATATATATATATATATATATATATATATATATATATATATATATATATATATATATATATATATATATATATATATATATATATATATATATATATATATATATATATATATATATATATATATATATATATATATATATATATATATATATATATAATATCTGCTCTGTAGCTTATGGAAGATGTAATTAAATTAATATATATTATGTTAAGCATATGTTATGTTATGTACCTATTATGATGTGGAACAAAGATGTTGAAAAAAATGATTTTAGATTTGTGGGCTTACTTGCCACTCGGGAACAATGGATTATTTTGTTAAATCAGCGTTAAATACCGTCACTCAACATGCAGTGGGCGGAAAGCGGGGAACATTCACAGAACACCAGGTTCCCGCGGTCCCTGTGGTTCCCTTTATCTGCTCTGCTATTTACAGGTAATAACGTGAATTTAACACCATAGACTAGAATTGAGGTCACAGAGTAAAATGAAAATGCAATTATTGTTAATTTAATTATTCTATTACAGATTCTTTACCCACAATTTATATTTAAGACATGTCATTTAGAATAAGTAACGAATTTAGCATAATGCTATGATTATCCATCGAAAATATATATTATGCATAAATCAAAGTAATTTTCGGTAAGACGCTATCGGCAGGAGTAAGCCTGCGCCAGGATTTGATAAAACTTTTTCAATCACAGCTGTCAGGTCTTTCACGCAAAATATCTTTGGTCGAATATCGAATAACGAATAACTGTTTGTCTTGCTTCAAGATTTAAGATTATATTGTAATTTCTTTTGAATAAGTTTCCTCTTCGTCTGTTAAGGATTATAAAATAGTCTTATATTTTCATTAATCTATTTATAATTTTGTTTATTTTTTATTTTGTAATAGGTTTTTGTTTTAAGTTGTTATTTTCGATAATTGTATTTATTTATATATATATATATATATATATATATATATATATATATATATATATATATATATATATATATATATATATATATATATATATATATATATATATATATATATATATATATATATATATATATATATATATATATATATATATATATATATATATATATATATATATATATATATATATATATATATATATATATATATATATTATATATATATATATATATATATATATATATATATATATATATATATGAACGTATATGTCTAATTACTTCTGTATGTGTATGTATGTATATTTTCAATGCCTTATGTATTGATTTTTTTTATTATTATTTTTTTAACCCTTATATTGCATTTTTCTCTCTTCTCGTACATTCTGCTTCACCCACTTTCACAGGTTGGCTGGAAGAAATCTCTTATAGAGATAAGGCCACCTTTGCCAATGATATTTCTGTGTTTCTGTCTATCATATGTGTTTTAATGCAATAAAAAATATTTATTGTATTTTAAATTTTCTTAACAGGTTAGTAGTTATTGACAACAAGCATTAATTTAAAGGTTGCAAGTTCTATTATCACATCAGGTAGTGTTGTATATATATTACTTGTTCTTACTTATTGAAACAAAATCACAAGCCCTCACTACGAGATGAGACAGCTAAAATCTCCCACGTTGGTACTTTGGGGAGTATGAAGTTAAAAAAATATATATATACTACTTGATTAATTTGACAAATTTTGCTTGTGACAGTCTACACAAAGCATCAATATATATACATATGTGAATATTACATCCAAAAATATATTTCAGACCTGTCATAGAGCCGTCGTGGCTGTGACTTATATTGTGAAGTTAAAGTGACACTGTGTTTATTTTGAATCACATTAGTGGATAATGAATCACTTTCATTTTCTTCTTTATAGCAATCTGAAAAAAATCGCGGTGTTGAGTTACGCTATACAAAATTCAATGACATAGTACAGAAAGCAAGGAAAGGAGTATATTAATAACGAGACCTCTACTCTCCCCTCTTCTTATACATTCTGGCTCTATAAACGAGTATCAGCGTAAAGCTAAAAAAAACCAATTAGATTCTCTCATGTATGCCGTAATGGTAGTTGAAATATTCCCATAAATTTTAAATTAAATAAATTATGCGTGAGTAGAACGTCATCGTGGAACGACTCTTAACCGAGCTCAGGTGTCCTATAGCTCATTAAAGTACTTAAGCCGCCCAACACTCACTTTATACATAATTTAGAGATCTAGATTTTCTTATAATATTTCTCATATTTTATACTAAATGAACACTGCGTGTGAGCACTCCATGAACAAGCCTAACCATTATATCAGGTTTGATAAACCTCATATACTCGCTAGGGAATATAAATATATTTCTAGAATGATCCGCGAGGCTATTAAAATACAGAAACATCCTAATTTCAATAGAGAAGACGGTGGAAGCTTTCTACCACTCGGGATCCACTTATAAAAATTTTAAAATCCCAAACACACCACACCAGAGAGCAGGATAAAGTCAGCTCATTCTTCAGGAATCCGCGAGGCAACTTCGGAACCGTTGGCGGTAGTTTGATATAATAATTATATCAAATGACAGACGAATGCCACTTCAGTCAACCCGTGACCACGGACTACTGCAAAATATTCGAAACGTCGAGTTTCACAAAAAATGTCAATATACGCGATAAATCCGTCTAAATTGTTTTATTTAAAATGTATAAAAATCGCCAAAATCAAAGAATTTTTATTTGACGTTGTATATAGTATATAGTGAACCACGCCCTGCTACCAGAAAATGTATATTGAATAGTGGAGGGTAGGGTGTGCCGCATTTGTGGAAGCGTGCTGAGGGGGAGGTTATTTATTAATTATTTACCTTATAGTCGGTCTTAGGATAATAGAAATTGTACAGTACCTTATCTTCATGATTCACAACACAAACACTGATTGTTCCCGGCCGCCATGGAATGTTTCACTTGAGTCTTCTTAACTAGGGGTTACTTGCACTATTATCTTTTGTAGGTTTGTCTTTGTCAGGTTCAATATCAAGAGGGAATACACAAAAGGGAAATCAAATAAGGCTGAGGGAAAATCACACCGCTAATTAATATATCGATTCAGGAAGGACGTGCGCTCGCGTCGGCCGTCTCACGTGCCCCCTTTACTACTTCTCGACAACTACTGGTAAC